>JAQQSB010001105.1:0-32364 GCA_029721515.1 Synanceia verrucosa | reverse complement strand
AAAATTAGAAAAAAAATCATACCGCGGTATGACGAAAAAGTCAAAAATTGTCAAAAAATTTCATGTCATAAAAAGTGATGAAAATGCCTTCTTATGGCCTGTAGAGTGAATTCATGGTGATATCTGGGCAGAAAAGTGCCAAAAAGGCCATTTTTTAGGACCTGAAAAATTAGAAAAAAAATCATACCGCGGTATGCCGAAAAAGTCAAAAATTGTCAAAAATTTCATGTCATAAAAAGTGCTGAAAATGCCTGCTTATGGCCTGTAGAGTGAATAAATGGTGATATCTGGGCAGAAAAGTGCCAAAAGGCCAATTTTTATAACCTGAAAAATTAGAAAAAAAAAAATCATACCGCGGTATGCCGAGAAAGTCAAAAATTGTCAAAAAATTTCATATCATAAAAGTGCTGAAAATGCCTTCTTATGGCCTGTAGAGTGAATTCATGGTGATCTCTGGGGAGAAAAGTGCCAAAAATGCCATTTATTAGAACCTGAAAAAACAGGAAAAAAAATCAGACCGCGGTATGCCGAAAAATTCAAAAATTGTGAAAAAATTTCATGTCATAAAAAGTGCTGAAAATGCCTTCTTATGGCCTGTAGAGTGAATTCATGGTGATATCTGGGCAGAAAAGTGCCAAAAGGGCCATTTTTTAGGAACTGAAAAATTTGAAAAAACAATCATCCCGCGGAAGGCAGAAAAAGTCAAAAAATGTCAAAATTTCATGTCATAAAAAGTGCTGAAAATGCCTTCTTATGGCCTGTAGAGTGAATTCATGGTGATATCTGGGGAGAAAAGTACCAAAAAGGCCATTTTTTAGGACCTGAAAAATTTGAAAAATAAATCATACCGCGGTATGCCGAAAAAGTCAAAAAATTTCATGTCATAAAAAGTGCTGAAAATGCCTTCTTATGGCCTGTAGAGTGAATTCATGGTGATATCTGGGCAGAAAAGTGCCAAAAAGGCCATTTTTTAGGACCTGAAAAATTAGAAAAAAAAATCATACCGCGGTATGCCGAAAAAGTCAAAAATTGTCAAAAAATTTCATGTCATAAAAAGTGCTGAAAATGCCTTCTTATGGCCTGTAGAGTGAATTCATGGTGATATCTGGGGAGAAAAGTACCAAAAAGGCCATTTTTTAGGAGCTGAAAAATTTGAAAAATAAATCATACCGTGGTATGCCGAAAAAGTCAAAAATTGTCAAAAAATTTCATGTCATAAAAAGTGCTGAAAATGCCTTCTTATGGCCTGTAGAGTGAATTCATGGTGATATCTGGGCAGAAAAGTGCCAAAAAGGCCATTTTTTAGGACCTGAAAAATTTGAAAAAAAATCATACCGCGGTATGCCGAAAAAGTCAAAAATTGTCAAAAAATTTCATGTCATAAAAAGTGCTGAAAATGCCTTCTTATGGCCTGTAGAGTGAATTCATGGTGATATCTGGGCAGAAAAGTGCCAAAGGCCATTTTTTAGGACCTGAAAAATTACAAAAAAAAATCATAGCGCGGTATGCCGAAAAAGTCAAAAATTGTCAAAAAATTTCATGTCATAAAAAGTGCTGAAAATGCCTTCTTATGGCCTGTAGAGTGAATTCATGGTGATATCTGGGGAGAAAAGTGGCAAAAAGGCCATTTTTTAGGACATCAAAAATTAGAAAAAAAAAAAATCATACCACGGTATGCCGAAAAAGTCAAAAATTGTCAAAAAATTTCATGTCATAAAAAGTGCTGAAAATGTCTTCTTATGGCCAGTAGAGTGAATTCATGGTGATATCTGGGGAGAAAAGTGCCAAAAAGGCCATTTTTTAGGACCTGAAAAATTAGAAAAAAAATCATACCGCGGTATGCCGAAAAAGTCAAAAATTGTCAAAAAATTTCATGTCATAAAAAGTGCTGAAAATGCCTTCTTATGGCCTGTAGAGTGAATTCATGGTGATATCTGGGGAGAAAAGTCCCAAAAAGGCCATTTTTTAGGACCTGAAAAATTAGAAAAAATCATACCGCGGTATGCCGAAAAAGTCAAAAATTGTCAAAATTTCATGTCATAAAAAGTGCTGAAAATGCCTTCTAATGGCCTGTAGTGTGAATTCATGTTGATATCTGGGGTTATACTGGGATATAAGGCATTTTTTTAGGTCTTAAAAAATTTGAAAAAAAATCATACCGCGGTATGCCGAAAAAGTCAAAAATTGTCAAAAAATTTCATGTCATAAAAAGTGCTGAAAATGCCTTCTTATGGCCTGTAGAGTGAATTCATGGTGATATCTGGGCAGAAAGGTGCCAAAGGCCATATTTCAGGAGCTGAAAAATTAGAAAAAAAAATCATACCGCGGTATGCCGAAAAAGTCAAAAATTGTCAAAAAATTTCATGTCATAAAAAGTGCTGAAAATGCCTTCTTATGGCGTGTAGAGTGAATTCATGGTGATATCTGGGCAGAAAAGTGCCAAAAAGGCCATTTTTTAGGACCTGAAAAATTAGAAAAAAAAATCATACCGCGGTATGCTGAAAAAGTCAAAAATTGTCAAAAAATTTCATGTCATAAAAAGTGCTGAAAATGCCTTCTTATGGCGTGTAGAGTGAATTCATGGTGATATCTGGGGAGAAAAGTGCCAAAAAGGCCATTTTTTAGGACCTGCAAAATTAGAAAAAAAAATCATACCGCGGTATGCCGAAAAAGTCAAAAATTGTCAAAAATTTCATGTCATAAAAAGTGCTGAAAATGCCTTTTCATGGCGTGTAGAGTGAATTCATGGTGATATCTGGAGAGAAAAGTACCAAAAAGGCCATTTTTTAGGACCTGAAAAATTAGAAAAAATCATACCGCGGGATGCCGCAAAAGTCAAACACTGTCACAAAATTTCATGTCATAAATATCTGTTTAAATTCCTTCTTATGGCCTGTAGAGTGAATTCATGGTGATATCTGGGCAGAAAAGTGCCAAAAAGGCCATTTTTTAGGACCTGAAAAATTAGGAAAAAAAATCATACCGCGGTATGCCGAAAAAGTCAAAAATTTTCAAAATATTTCATGTCATAAAAAGTACTGAAAATGCCTTCTTATGGCCAGTAGAGTGAATTCATGGTGATATCTGGGCAGAAAAGTGCCAAAAAGGCCATTTTTTAGGAACTGAAAAATTTGAAAAATAAATCATACCGCGGTATGCCGAAAAAGTCAAAAATTGTCAAAAAATTTCATGTCATAAAAAGTGCTGAAAATGCCTTCTTATGGCCTGTAGAGTGAATTCATGGTGATATCTGGGCAGAAAAGTGCCAAAAGGCCATTTTTTAGGACCTGAAAAATTAGAAAAAAAAATCATACCGCGGTATGCCGAAAAAGTCAAAAATTGTCAAAAAATTTCATGTCATAAAAAGTGCTGAAAATGCCTTCTTATGGCCTGTAGAGTGAATTCATGGTGATATCTGGGCAGAAAAGTGCCAAAAAGGCCATTTTTTAGGAACTGAAAAATTAGAAAAAAAATCATACCGCGGTATGCCGAAAAAGTCAAAAATTGTCAAAAAATTTCATGTCATAAAAAGTGCTGAAAATGCCTTCTTATGGCCTGTAGAGTGAATTCATGGTGATATCTGGGCAGAAAAGTGCCAAAAAGGCCATTTTTTAGGACCTGAAAAATTAGAAAAAAAAAATCATACCGCGGTATGCCGAAAAAGTCAAAAATTGTCAAAAAATTTCATGTCATAAAAAGTGCTGAAAATGCCTTCTTATGGCCAGTAGAGTGAATTCATAGTGATATCTGGGCAGAAAAGTGCCAAAAAGGCCATTTTTTATAACCTGAAAACTTAGGGAAAAAAAATCATACCGCGGTATGCCGAAAAAGTCAAAAATTGTCAAAAATTTTCATGTCATAAAAAGTGCTGAAAATGCCTTCTTATGGCCTGCAGACTGAATTCATGTTGATATCTGGGCAGAAAAGTGCCAAAAGGCCATTTTTTAGGACCTGAAAAATTAGAAAAAAAAATCATACCGCGATATGCCGAAAAAGTCAAAAATTGTCAAAAAATTTCATGTCACAAAAAGTGCTGAAAATGCCTTCTTATGGCCTGTAGAGTGAATTGATGGTGCTATCTGGGCAGAAAAGTGTCAAAAAGGCCATTTTTTAGGAACTGAAAAATTTGAAAAACAAAAATAAATCATACCGAAAAAGTCAAAAATTGTCAAAAAATTTCATGTCATAAAAAGTGCTGAAAATGCCTTCTTATGGCGTGTAGAGTGAATTCATGGTGATATCTGGGCAGAAAAGTGCCAAAAAGGCCATATTTAGGACCTGAAAAATTAGAAAAAATCATACCGCGGTATGCCGAAAAAGTCAAAAATTGTCAAAAAATTTCATGTCATAAAAAGTGCTGAAAATGCCTTCTTATGGCCTGTAGAGTGAATTCATGGTGATATCTGGGCAGAAAAGTGCCAAAAAGGCCATTTTTTAGGACCTGAAAAATTAGAAAAAAAATCATACCGCGGTATGCCGAAAAAGTCAAAAATTGTCAAAAAATTTCATGTCATAAAAAGTGCTGAAAATGCCTTCTTATTGCCTGTAGAGTGAATTCATGGTGATATCTGGAGAGAAAAGTACCAAAAAGGCCATTTTTTAGGAACTGAAAAATTAGAAAAAAAATCATACCGCGGTATGCCGAAAAAGTCAAAAATTGTCAAAAAATTTCATGTCATAAAAAGTGCTGAAAATGCCTTCTTATTGCCTGTAGAGTGAATTCATGGTGATATCTGGAGAGAAAAGTACCAAAAAGGCCATTTTTTAGGAACTGAAAAATTTGAAAAATAAATCATACCGCGGTATGCCGAAAAAGTCAAAAATTGTCAAAAAATTTCATGTCATAAAAAGTGCTGAAAATGCCTTCTTATGGCCTGTAGAGTGAATTCATGGTGATATCTGGGCAGAAAAGTGCCAAAAGGCCATTTTTTAGGACCTGAAAAATTAGAAAAAAAAATCATACCGCGGTATGCCGAAAAAGTCAAAAATTGTCAAAAAATTTCATGTCATAAAAAGTGCTGAAAATGCCTTCTTATGGCCTGTAGAGTGAATTCATGGTGATATCTGGGCAGAGAAAAGTGCCAAAGGCCATTTTTTAGGACCTGAAAAATTAGAAAAAAAAATCATACCGCGGTATGCCGAAAAAGTCAAAAATTGTCAAAAAATTTCATGTCATAAAAAGTGCTGAAAATGCCTTCTTATGGCCTGTAGAGTGAATTCATGGTGATATCTGGGGAGAAAAGTACCAAAAAGGCCATTTTTTAGGAACTGAAAAATTTGAAAAATAAATCATACCGCGGTATGCCGAAAAAGTCAAAAATTGTCAAAAAATTTCATGTCATAAAAAGTGCTGAAAATGCCTTCTTATGGCCTGTAGAGTGAATTCATGGTGATATCTGGGCAGAAAAGTGCCAAAAAGGCCATTTTTTAGGAACTGAAAAATTAGAAAAAAAATCATACCGCGGTATGCCGAAAAAGTCAAAAATTGTCAAAAAATTTCATGTCATAAAAAGTGCTGAAAATGCCTTCTTATGGCCTGTAGAGTGAATTCATGGTGATATCTGGGCAGAAAAGTGCCAAAAAGGCCATTTTTTAGGACCTGAAAAATTAGAAAAAAAATCATACCGCGGTATGCCGAAAAAGTCAAAAATTGTCAAAAAATTTCATGTCATAAAAAGTGCTGAAAATGCCTTCTTATGGCCTGTAGAGTGAATTCATGGTGATATCTGGGCAGAAAATTCCAAAAGGCCATTTTTTAGGACCTGAAAAATTAGAAAAAAAAAATCATACCGCGGTATGCCGAAAAAGTCAAAAATTGTCAAAAAATTTCATGTCATAAAAAGTGCTGAAAATGCCTTCTTATGGCCTGTAGAGTGAATTCATGGTGATATCTGGAGAGAAAAGTACCAAAAAGGCCATTTTTTAGGACCTGAAAAATTTGAAAAATAAATCATACCGCGGTATGCCGAAAAAGTCAAAAATTGTCAAAAAATTTCATGTCATAAAAAGTGCTGAAAATGCCTTCTTATGGCCTGTAGAGTGAATTCATGGTGATATCTGGGCAGAAAAGTGCCAAAAAGGCCATTTTTTAGGACCTGAAAAATTAGAAAAAAAAAATCATACCGCGGTATGCCGAAAAAGTCAAAAATTGTCAAAAAATTTCATGTCATAAAAAGTGCTGAAAATGCCTTCTTATTGCCTGTAGAGTGAATTCATGGTGATATCTGGAGAGAAAAGTACCAAAAAGGCCATTTTTTAGGACCTGAAAAATTAGAAAAAAAATCATACCGCGGTATGCCGAAAAAGTCAAAAATTGTCAAAAAATTTCATGTCATAAAAAGTGCTGAAAATGCCTTCTTATGGCCTGTAGAGTGAATTCATGGTGATATCTGGGGAGAAAAGTGCCAAAAAGGCCATTTTTTAGGACCTGAAAAATTTGAAAAATAAATCATACCGCGGTATGCCGAAAAAGTCAAAAATTGTCAAAAAATTTCATGTCATAAAAAGTGCTGAAAATGCCTTCTTATGGCCTGTAGAGTGAATTCATGGTGATATCTGGGCAGAAAAGTGCCAAAAAGGCCATTTTTTAGGAACTGAAAAATTAGAAAAAAAATCATACCGCGGTATGCCGAAAAAGTCAAAAATTGTCAAAAAATTTCATGTCATAAAAAGTGCTGAAAATGCCTTCTTATGGCCTGTAGAGTGAATTCATGGTGATATCTGGGGAGAAAAGTGGCAAAAAGGCCATTTTTTAGGACATCAAAAATTAGAAAAAAAATCATACCGCGGTATGCCGAAAAAGTCAAAAATTGTCAAAAAATTTCATGTCATAAAAAGTGCTGAAAATGCCTTCTTATTGCCTGTAGAGTGAATTCATGGTGATATCTGGGGAGAAAAGTGCCAAAAAGGCCATTTTTTAGGACCTGAAAAATTTGAAAAAAAATCATACCGCGGTATGCCGAAAAAGTCAAAAATTGTCAAAAAATTTCATGTCATAAAAAGTGCTGAAAATGCCTTCTTATGGCCTGTAGAGTGAATTCATGGTGATATCTGGGCAGAAAAGTGCCAAAAAGGCCATTTTTTAGGAACTGAAAAATTAGAAAAAAAAAATCATACCGCGGTATGCCGAAAAAGTCAAAAATTGTCAAAAAATTTCATGTCATAAAAAGTGCTGAAAATGCCTTCTTATGGCCTGTAGAGTGAATTCATGGTGATATCTGGGCAGAAAAGTGCCAAAAAGGCCATTTTTTAGGAACTGAAAAATTAGAAAAAAAAAATCATACCGCGGTATGCCGAAAAAGTCAAAAATTGTCAAAAAATTTCATGTCATAAAAAGTGCTGAAAATGCCTTCTTATTGCCTGTAGAGTGAATTCATGGTGATATCTGGAGAGAAAAGTACCAAAAAGGCCATTTTTTAGGAACTGAAAAATTTGAAAAATAAATCATACCGCGGTATGCCGAAAAAGTCAAAAATTGTCAAAAAATTTCATGTCATAAAAAGTGCTGAAAATGCCTTCTTATGGCCTGTAGAGTGAATTCATGGTGATATCTGGGGAGAAAAGTACCAAAAAGGCCATTTTTTAGGACATCAAAAATTAGAAAAAAAAATCATACCGCGGTATGCCGAAAAAGTCAAAAATTGTCAAAAAATTTCATGTCATAAAAAGTGCTGAAAATGCCTTCTTATGGCCTGTAGAGTGAATTCATGGTGATATCTGGGGAGAAAAGTGCCAAAAAGGCCATTTTTTAGGAACTGAAAAATTAGAAAAAAAAATCATACCGCGGTATGCCGAAAAAGTCAAAAATTGTCAAAAATTTCATGTCATAAAAAGTGCTGAAAATGCCTTCTTATGGCCTGTAGAGTGAATTCATGGTGATATCTGGGCAGAAAAGTGCCAAAAAGGCCATTTTTTAGGACCTGAAAAATTAGAAAAAAAATCATACCGCGGTATGCCGAAAAAGTCAAAAATTGTCAAAAAATTTCATGTCATAAAAAGTGCTGAAAATGCCTTCTTATGGCCTGTAGAGTGAATTCATGGTGATATCTGGGGAGAAAAGTGGCAAAAAGGCCATTTTTTAGGACATCAAAAATTAGAAAAAAAATCATACCGCGGTATGCCGAAAAAGTCAAAAATTGTCAAAAAATTTCATGTCATAAAAAGTGCTGAAAATGCCTTCTTATTGCCTGTAGAGTGAATTCATGGTGATATCTGGGCAGAAAAGTGCCAAAAAGGCCATTTTTTAGGAACTGAAAAATTTGAAAAAAAAATCATACCGCGGTATGCCGAAAAAGTCAAAAATTGTCAAAAAATTTCATGTCATAAAAAGTGCTGAAAATGCCTTCTTATGGCCTGTAGAGTGAATTCATGGTGATATCTGGGCAGAAAAGTGCCAAAAAGGCCATTTTTTAGGAACTGAAAAATTAGGAAAAAAAAAAAATCATACCCTGGTATGCCGAAAAAGTCAAAAATTGTCAAAAATTTCATGTCATAAAAGTGCTGAAAATGCCTTCTTATGGCCTGTAGAGTGAATTCATGGTGATATCTGGAGAGAAAAGTACCAAAAGGCCATTTTTTAGGAACTGAAAAATTTGAAAAATAAATCATACCGCGGTAGGCCGAAAAAGTCAAAAATTGTCAAAAAGTTTCATGTCATAAAAAGTGCTGAAAATGCCTTCTTATGGCCTGTAGAGTGAATTCATGGTGATATCTGGGCAGAAAAGTGCCAAAACGCCATTTTTTAGGACCTGAAAAATTAGAAAAAAAATCATACCGCGGTATGCCGAAAAAGTCAAAAATTGTCAAAAAATTTCATGTCATAAAAAGTGCTGAAAATGCCTTCTTATTGCCTGTAGAGTGAATTCATGGTGATATCTGGGCAGAAAAGTGCCAAAAAGGCCATTTTTAGGACCTGAAAAATTAGAAAAAAAAATCATACCGCGGTATTCCGAAAAAGTAAAAAATTGTCAAAAAATTTCATGTCATAAAAAGTGCTGAAAATGCCTTCTTATTGCCTGTAGAGTGAATTCATGGTGATATCTGGAGAGAAAAGTACCAAAAAGGCCATTTTTTAGGAACTGAAAAATTTGAAAAATAAATCATACCGCGGTATGCCGAAAAAGTCAAAAATTGTCAAAAAATTTCATGTCATAAAAAGTGCTGAAAATGCCTTCTTATGGCCTGTAGAGTGAATTCATGGTGATATCTGGGGAGAAAAGTACCAAAAAGGCCATTTTTTAGGACCTGAAAAATTAGAAAAAAAATCATACCGCGGTATGCCGAAAAAGTCAAAAATTGTCAAAAATTTCATGTCATAAAAAGTGCTGAAAATGCCTTTTCATGGCGTGTAGAGTGAATTCATGGTGATATCTGGAGAGAAAAGTACCAAAAAGGCCATTTTTTAGGAACTGAAAAATTTGAAAAATAAATCATACCGCGGTATGCCGAAAAAGTCAAAAATTGTCAAAAAATTTCATGTCATAAAAAGTGCTGAAAATGCCTTCTTATGGCCTGTAGAGTGAATTCATGGTGATATCTGGGGAGAAAAGTGGCAAAAAGGCCATTTTTTAGGACATCAAAAATTAGAAAAAAAAATCATACCGCGGTATGCCGAAAAAGTCAAAAATTGTCAAAAAATTTCATGTCATAAAAAGTGCTGAAAATGCCTTCTTATGGCCTGTAGAGTGAATTCATGGTGATATCTGGGGAGAAAAGTGGCAAAAAGGCCATTTTTTAGGGCATCAAAAATTTGAAAAAAAAATCATACCGCGGTATGCCGAAAAAGTCAAAAATTGTCAAAAAATTTCATGTCATAAAAAGTGCTGAAAATGCCTTCTTATTGCCTGTAGAGTGAATTCATGGTGATATCTGGGCAGAAAAGTGCCAAAAAGGCCATTTTTTAGGAACTGAAAAATTAGAAAAAAAAATCATACCGCGGTATGCCGAAAAAGTCAAAAATTGTCAAAAAATTTCATGTCATAAAAAGTGCTGAAAATGCCTTCTTATGGCCTGTAGAGTGAATTCATGGTGATATCTGGGCAGAAAAGTGCCAAAAAGGCCATTTTTTAGGAACTGAAAAATTAGAAAAAAAATCTATGCCGAAAAAGTCAAAAATTGTCAAAAAATTTCATGTTATAAAAAGTGCTGAAAATGCCTTCTTATGGCCTGTAGAGTAAATTCATGGTGATATCTGGGGAGAAAAGTACCAAAAGGCCATTTTTATGACCTGAAAAATTTGTAAAAAAAACCATACCGCGGTATGCCGAAAAAGTCAAAAATTGTCAAAAATTTCATGTCATAAAAAGTGCTGAAAATGCCTTCTTATGGCCTGTAGAGTGAATTCATGGTGATATCTGGGCAGAAAAGTGCCAAAAAGGCCATTTTTTAGGACCTGAAAAATTAGAAAAAAAATCATACCGCGGTATGCCAAAAAAGTCAAAAATTGTCAAAAAATTTCATGTCATAAAAAGTGCTGAAAATGCCTTCTTATTGCCTGTAGAGTGATTTCATGGTGATATCTGGGCAGAAAAGTGCCAAAAAGGCCATTTTTAGGAACTGAAAAATTAGAAAAAAATCATACCGCGGTATGCCGAAAAAGTCAAAAATTGTCAAAAAATTTCATGTCATAAAAAGTGCTGAAAATGCCTTCTTATTGCCTGTAGAGTGAATTCATGGTGATATCTGGAGAGAAAAGTACCAAAAAGGCCATTTTTTAGGAACTGAAAAATTTGAAAAATAAATCATACCGCGGTATGCCGAAAAAGTCAAAAATTGTCAAAAAATTTCATGTCATAAAAAGTGCTGAAAATGCCTTCTTATGGCCTGTAGAGTGAATTCATGGTGATATCTGGGCAGAAAAGTGCCAAAAAGGCCATTTTTTAGGACCTGAAAAATTAGAAAAATAAATCATACCGCGGTATGCCGAAAAAGTCAAAAATTGTCAAAAAATTTCATGTCATAAAAAGTGCTGAAAATGCCTTCTTATGGCCTGTAGAGTGAATTCATGGTGATATCTGGGGAGAAAAGTACCAAAAAGGCCATTTTTTAGGACATCAAAAATTAGAAAAAAAAATCATACCGCGGTATGCCGAAAAAGTCAAAAATTGTCAAAAAATTTCATGTCATAAAAAGTGCTGAAAATGCCTTCTTATGGCCTGTAGAGTGAATTCATGGTGATATCTGGGCAGAAAAGTGCCAAAAGGCCATTTTTTAGGACCTGAAAAATTAGGAAAAAAAATCATACCGCGGTATGCCGAAAAAGTCAAAAATTGTCAAAAAATTTCATGTCATAAAAAGTGCTGAAAATGCCTTCTTATGGCCTGTAGAGTGAATTCATGGTGATATCTGGGCAGAAAAGTGCCAAAAAGGCCATTTTTTAGGAACTGAAAAATTTGAAAAAAAAATCATACCGCGGTATGCTGAAAAAGTCAAAAATTGTCAAAAAATTTCATGTCATAAAAAGTGCTGAAAATGCCTTCTTATGGCCTGTAGAGTGAATTCATGGTGATATCTGGGGAGAAAAGTGGCAAAAAGACCATTTTTTAGGACATCAAAAATTAGAAAAAAAAATCATACCGCGGTATGCCGAAAAAGTCAAAAATTGTCAAAAAATTTCATGTCATAAAAAGTGCTGAAAATGCCTTCTTATGGCCTGTAGAGTGAATTCATGGTGATATCTGGGGAAAAAAGTGCAAATAAGGCCATTTTTTAGGACCTGCAAAATTAGAAAAAAAAAATCATACCGCGGTATGCCGAAAAAGTCAAAAATTGTCAAAAAAATTTCATGTCATAAAAAGTGCTGAAAATGCCTTCTTATGGCCAGTAGAGTGAATTCATGGTGATATCTGGGCAGAAAAGTGCCAAAAAGGCCATTTTTTAGGAACTGAAAAATTAGAAAAAAATCATGCCGCGGTATGCCAAAAAAGTCAAAAATTGTCAAAAAATTTCATGTCATAAAAAGTGCTGAAAATGCCTTCTTATGGCCTGTAGAGTGAATTCATGGTGATATCTGGGCAGAAAAGTGCCAAAAAGGCCATTTTTTTAGGAACTGAAAAATTAGAAAAAAAATCATACCGTGTTATACCGAAAAAGTCAAAAATTGTCAAAATATTTCATGTCATAAAAAGTGCTGAAAATGCCTTCTTATTGCCTGTAGAGTGAATTCATGGTGATATCTGGGGAGAAAAGAGGCAAAAAGGCCATTTTTTAGGACATCAAAAATTAGAAAAAAAAATCATACCGCGGTATGCCGAAAAAGTCAAAAATTGTCAAAAAATTTCATGTCATAAAAAGTGCTGAAAATGCCTTCTTATGGCCTGTAGAGTGAATTCATGGTGATATCTGGGCAGAAAAGTGCCAAAAAGGCCATTTTTTAGGACCTGAAAAATTAGAAAAAAAAATCATACCGCGGTATGCCGAAAAAGTCAAAAATTGTCAAAAAATTTCATGTCATAAAAAGTGCTGAAAATGCCTTCTTATTGCCTGTAGAGTGAATTCATGGTGATATCTGGAGAGAAAAGTACCAAAAAGGCCATTTTTTAGGAACTGAAAAATTTGAAAAAAAAATCATACCGCGGTATGCCGAAAAAGTCAAAAATTGTCAAAAAATTTCATGTCATAAAAAGTGCTGAAAATGCCTTCTTATGGCCTGTAGAGTGAATTCATGGTGATATCTGGGGAGAAAAGTGTCACAAGGCCATTTTTTAGGACCTGAAAAATTAGAAAAAAATCATACCGATGTATGCCAAAAATAGTCAAAAATTGTCAAATATTTTCATGTCATAAAAAGTGCTTAAAATGCCTTCCTGTGGCCTTTAGAGTGAATTCATGGTGTTATCTGGGGAGAAAAGTGCCAAAAGGGCCATTTTTTAGGACCTGAAAAATTAGGAAAAAAAATCATACCACGGTATGCCGAAAAAGTCAAAAATTGTCAAAAAATTTCATGTCATAAAAAGTGCTGAAAATGCCTTCTTATGGCCTGTAGAGTGAATTCATGGTGATATCTGGGCAGAAAAGTGCCAAAAAGGCCATTTTTTAGGAACTGAAAAATTAGAAAAAAAAATCATACCGCGGTATGCCGAAAAAGTCAAAAATTGTCAAAAAATTTCATGTCATAAAAAGTGCTGAAAATGCCTTCTTATGGCCTGTAGAGTGAATTCATGGTGATATCTGGGGAGAAAAGTGGCAAAAAGGCCATTTTTTAGGACATCAAAAATTAGAAAAAAAAAATCATACCGCGGTATGCCGAAAAAGTCAAAAATTGTCAAAAAATTTCATGTCATAAAAAGTGCTGAAAATGCCTTCTTATGGCCTGTAGAGTGAATTCATGGTGATATCCGGGCAGAAAAGTGCCAAAAAGGCCATTTTTTAGGACCTGAAAAATTTGGAAAAAAAAACATACCGCGGTATGCCGAAAAAGTCAAAAATTGTCAAAAATTTCATGTCATAAAAAGTGCTGAAAATGCCTTCTTATGGCCTGTAGAGTGAATTCATGGTGATATCTGGGCAGAAAAGTGCCAAAAAGGCCATTTTTTTAGGAACTGAAAAATTAGAAAAAAAATCATACCGTGGTATGCCGAGAAAGTCAAAAATTGTCAAAAAATTTCATGTCATAAAAAGTGCTGAAAATGCCTTCTTATGGCCTGTAGAATGAATTCATGGTGATATCTGGGCAGAAAAGTGCAAAAACGGCCATTTTTTAGAAACTGAAAAATTGAAAAAAAAAAAATCATACCGCGGTATGCCGAAAAAGTCAAAAATTGTCAAAAAATTTCATGTCATAAAAAGTGCTGAAAATGCCTTCTTATTGCCTGTAGAGTGAATTCATGGTGATATCTGGAGAGAAAAGTACCAAAAAGGCCATTTTTTAGGACCTGAAAAATTTGAAAAATAAATCATACCGCGGTATGCCGAAAAAGTCAAAAATTGTCAAAAAATTTCATGTCATAAAAAGTGCTGAAAATGCCTTCTTATGGCCTGTAGAGTGAATTCATGGTGATATCTGGGGAGAAAAGTACCAAAAAGGCCATTTTTTAGGACATCAAAAATTAGAAAAAAAAATCATACCGCGGTATGCCGAAAAAGTAAAAAATTGTCAAAAAATTTCATGTCATAAAAAGTGCTGAAAATGCCTTCTTATTGCCTGTAGAGTGAATTCATGGTGATATCTGGAGAGAAAAGTACCAAAAAGGCCATTTTTTAGGAACTGAAAAATTTGAAAAAAAAATCATACCGCGGTATGCCGAAAAAGTCAAAAATTGTCAAAAAATTTCATGTCATAAAAAGTGCTGAAAATGCCTTCTTATGGCCTGTAGAGTGAATTCATGGTGATATCTGGGCAGAAAAGTGCCAAAAAGGCCATTTTTTAGGACCTGAAAAATTAGAAAAAAAAATCATACCGCGGTATGCCGAAAAAGTCAAAAATTGTCAAAAAATTTCATGTCATAAAAAGTGCTGAAAATGCCTTCTTATGGCCTGTAGAGTGAATTCATGGTGATATCTGGGGAGAAAAGTGCCAAAAAAGCCATTTTTTATGACAACAATAATTATAAGAAAAAGATATCATACCGCGGTATGCCGAAAAAGTCAAAAATTGTCAAAAAATTTCATGTCATAAAAAGTGCTGAAAATGCCTTCTTATGGCCTGTAGAGTGAATTCATGGTGATATCTGGAGAGAAAAGTGCAAAAAAGGCCATTTTTTAGAAACTGAAAAATTGAAAAAAAAAAAAATCATACCGTGGTATGCCGAGAAAGTCAAAAATTGTCAAAAAATTTCATGTCATAAAAAGTGCTGAAAATGCCTTCTTATGGCCTGTAGAGTGAATTCATGGTGATATCTGGGCAGAAAAGTGCCAAAAAGGCCATTTTTTAGGAACTGAAAAATTAGAAAAAAAATCATACCGCGGTATGCCGAAAAAGTCAAAAATTGTCAAAAAATTTCATGTCATAAAAAGTGCTGAAAATGCCTTCTTATGGCCTGTAGAGTGAATTCATGGTGATATCTGGGGAGAAAAGTACCAAAAAGGCCATTTTTTAGGACCTGAAAAATTTGAAAAATAAATCATACCGCGGTATGCCGAAAAAGTCAAAAATTGTCAAAAAATTTCATGTCATAAAAAGTGCTGAAAATGCCTTCTTATGGCCTGTAGAGTGAATTCATGGTGATATCTGGGCAGAAAAGTGCCAAAAAGGCCATTTTTTAGGACCTGAAAAATTAGAAAAAAAAATCATACCGCGGTATGCCGAAAAAGTCAAAAATTGTCAAAACATTTCATGTCATAAAAAGTGCTGAAAATGCCTTCTTATTGCCTGTAGAGTGAATTCATGGTGATATCTGGAGAGAAAAGTACCAAAAAGGCCATTTTTTAGGAACTGAAAAATTTGAAAAAAAAATCATACCGTGGTATGCCAAAAAAGTCAAAAATTGTCAAAAAATTTCATGTCATAAAAAGTGCTGAAAATGCCTTCCTATGGCCTGTAGAGTGAATTCATGGTGATATCTGGGCAGAAAAGTGCCAAAAAGGCCATTTTTTAGGACCTGAAAAATTAGAAAAAAAATCATACGCCGAATGCCGAAAAAGTCAAAAATTGTCAAAAAATTTCATGTCATAAAAAGTGCTGAAAATGCCTTCTTATGGCCTGTAGAGTGAATTCATGGTGATATCTGGGCAGAAAAGTGCCAAAAAGGCCATTTTTTAGGAACTGAAAAATTAGGAAAAAAAAATCATACCCTTGGTATGCCGAAAAAGTAAAAAATTGTCAAAAATTTCATGTCATAAAAAGTGCTGAAAATGCCTTCTTATTGCCTGTAGAGTGAATTCATGGTGATATCTGGAGAAAAGTACCAAAAAGGCCATTTTTTAGGAACTGAAAAATTTGAAAAAAAAATCATACCATGGTATGCCGAACAAGTCAAAAATTGTCAAATAATTTCATGCCATAATAAGTGCTGAAAATGCCTTCTTATGGCCTGTAGAGTGAATTCATGGTGATATCTGGGCAGAAAAGTGCCAAAAAGGCCATTTTTTAGGAACTGAAAAATTAGAAAAAAAATCATACCGCGGTATGCCGAAAAAGTCAAAAATTGTCAAAAATTTGATGTCATAAAAAGTGCTGAAAATGCCTTCTTATGGCCTGTAGAGTGAATTCATGGTGATATCTGGGCAGAAAAGTGCCAAAAGGCCATTTTTAGGAACTGAAAAATTAGAAAAAAAATCATACCAGCGGTATGCCGAAAAAGTCAAAAATTGTCAAAAAATTTCATGTCATAAAAAGTGCTGAAAATGCCTTCTTATGGCCTGTAGAGTGAATTCATGGTGATATCTGGGCAGAAAAAGTGCCAAAGGCCATTTTTTAGGACCTGAAAACTTAGGGAAAAAAATCATACCGCGGTATGCCGAAAAAGTCAAAAATTGTCAAAAAATTTCATGTCATAAAAAGTGCTGAAAATGCCTTCTTATGGCCTGTAGAGTGAGTTCATGGTGATATCTGGAGAGAAAAGTGCCAAAGGCCATTTTTAGGACCTGAAAAATTGAAAAAAAATCATACCTCGGTATGCCGAAAAAGTCAAAAATTGTCAAAAAATTTCATGTCATAAAAAGTGCTGAAAATGCCTTCTTATGGCCTGTAGAGTGAATTCATGGTGATATCTGGGCAGAAAAGTGCAAAAAAGGCCATTTTTTAGAAACTGAAAAATTGAAAAAAAAAAAATCATACCGTGGTATGCCGAGAAAGTCAAAAATTGTCAAAAAATTTCATGTCATAAAAAGTGCTGAAAATGCCTTCTTATGGCCTGTAGAGTGAATTCATGGTGATATCTGGGCAGAAAAGTGCCAAAAAGGCCATTTTTTATCAACTGAAAAACTTGAAAAATAAATCATACCGCGGTATGCCGAAAAAGTCAAAAATTGTCAAAAATTTCATGTCATAAAAAGTGCTGAAAATGCCTTCTTATGGCCTGTAGAGTGAATTCATGGTGATATCTGGGGAGAAAAGTACCAAAAAGGCCATTTTTTAGGACCTGAAAAATTTGAAAAATAAATCATACCGCGGTATGCCGAAAAAGTCAAAAATTGTCAAAAAACTTCATGTCATAAAAAGTGCTGAAAATGCCTTCTTATGGCGTGTAGAGTGAATTCATGGTGATATCTGGAGAAAAGTACCAAAAGGCCATTTTTAGGAACTGAAAAATTTGAAAAAAAATCATACCGCAGTATGCCGAAAAAGTCAAAAATTGTCAAAAAATTTCATTTCATAAAAAGTGCTGAAAATGCCTTCTTATGGCCTGTAGAGTGAATTCATGGTGATATCTGGGCAGAAAAGTGCCAAAAAGGCGATTTTTTAGGACCTGAAAAATTAGAAAAAAAAATCATACCGCGGTATGCCAAAAACGTCAAAAATTGTCAAAACATTTCATGTCATAAAAAGTGCTGAAAATGCCTTCTTATGGCGTGTAGAGTGAATTCATGGTGATATCTGGGCAGAAAAGTGCCAAAAAGGCCATTTTTTAGGAACTGAAAAATTAGAAAAAAAAATCATACCGCGGTATGCCGAAAAAGTCAAAAATTGTCAAAAAATTTCATGTCATAAAAAGTGCTGAAAATGCCTTCTTATGGCCTGTAGAGTGAATTCATGGTGATATCTGGGCAGAAAAGTGCCAAAAAGGCCATTTTTTAGGACCTGAAAAATTAGAAAAAAAAATCATACCGCGGTATGCCGAAAAAGTCAAAAATTGTCAAAGAATTTCATGTCATAAAAAGTGCTGAAAATGCCTTCTTATGGCCTGTAGAGTGAATTCATGGTGATATCTGGAGAGAAAAGTACCAAAAAGGCCATTTTTTAGGACCTGAAAAATTTTGAAAATTAATCATACCGCGGTATACCAAAAAAGTCAAAAATTGTCAAAAAATTTCATGTCATAAAAAGTGCTGAAAATGCCTTCTTATGGCCTGTAGAGTGAATTCATGGTGATATCTGGGCAGAAAAGTGCCAAAAAGGCCATTTTTTAGGAACTGAAAAATTAGAAAAAAATCATACCGCGGTATGCCGAAAAAGTCAAAAATTGTCAAAAAATTTCATGTCATAAAAAGTGCTGAAAATGCCTTCTTATGGCCTGTAGAGTGAATTCATGGTGATATCTGGGCAGAAAAGTGCCAAAAAGGCCATTTTTTAGGAACTGAAAAATTAGAAAAAAAAATCATACCGCGGTATGCCGAAAAAGTCAAAAATTGTCAAAAAATTTCATGTCATAAAAAGTGCTGAAAATGCCTTCTTATGGCCTGTAGAGTGAATTCATGGTGATATCTGGGGAGAAAAGTGGCAAAAAGGCCATTTTTTAGGACATCAAAAATTTGAAAAATAAATCATACCGCGGTATGCCGAAAAAGTAAAAAATTGTCAAAAAATTTAATGTCATAAAAAGTGCTGAAAATGCCTTCTTATTGCCTGTAGAGTGAATTCATGGTGATATCTGGAGAGAAAAGTACCAAAAAGGCCATTTTTTAGGAACTGAAAAATTGAAAAAAAAAAAATCATACCGCGGTATGCCGAGAAAGTCAAAAATTGTCAAAAAATTTCATGTCATAAAAAGTGCTGAACATGCCTTCTTATTGCCTGTAGAGTGAATTCATGGTGATATCTGGGGAGAAAAGTGCATAAAAGGCCATTTTTTAGGACCTGAAAAATTAGAAAAAATCATACCTCGGTATGCCGAAAAAGTCAAAAATTGTCAAAAAATTTCATGTCATAAAAAGTGCTGAAAATGCCTTCTTATGGCCTGTAGAGTGAATTCATGGTGATATCTGGGCAGAAAAGTGCCAAAAAGGCCATTTTTTAGGAACTGAAAAATTAGAAAAAAAAATCATACCGCGGTATGCCGAAAAAGTCAAAAATTGTCAAAAAATTTCATGTCATAAAAAGTGCTGAAAATGCCTTCTTATGGCCTGTAGAGTGAATTCATGGTGATATCTGGAGAGAAAAGTACCAAAAAGGCCATTTTTTAGGAACTGAAAAATTTGAAAAATAAATCATACCGCGGTATGCCGAAAAAGTCAAAAATTGTCAAAAAATTTCATGTCATAAAAAGTGCTGAAAATGCCTTCTTATGGCCTGTAGAGTGAATTCATGGTGATATCTGGGCAGAAAAGTGCCAAAAAGGCCATTTTTTAGGACCTGAAAAATTAGAAAAAAAATCATACCGCGGTATGCCGAAAAAGTCAAAAATTGTCAAAAAATTTCATGTCATAAAAAGTGCTGAAAATGCCTTCTTATGGCCTGTAGAGTGAATTCATGGTGATATCTGGGCAGAAAAGTGCCAAAAAGGCCATTTTTTAGGACCTGAAAAATTAGAAAAAAAAATCATACCGCGGTATGCCGAAAAAGTCAAAAATTGTCAAAAAATTTCATGTCATAAAAAGTGCTGAAAATGCCTTCTTATGGCCTGTAGAGTGAATTCATGGTGATATCTGGGGAGAAAAGTGCCAAAAAGGCCATTTTTTAGGAACTGAAAAATTTGAAAAAAAAATCATACCGTGGTATGCCAAAAAAGTCAAAAATTGTCAAAAAATTTCATGTCATAAAAAGTGCTGAAAATGCCTTCTTATTGCCTGTAGAGTGAATTCATGGTGATATCTGGGCAGAAAAGTGCCAAAAAGGCCATTTTTTAGGAACTGAAAAATTAGAAAAAAAATCATACCGCGGTATACCGAGAAAGTCAAAAATTGTCAAAACATTTCATGTCATAAAAAGTGCTGAAATGCCTTCTTATGGCCTGTAGAGTGAATTCATGGTGATATCTGGGCAGAAAAGTGCCAAAAAGGCCATTTTTTAGGACCTGAAAAATTAGAAAAAAAAATCATACCGCGGTATGCCGAAAAAGTCAAAAATTGTCAAAAAATTTCATGTCATAAAAAGTGCTGAAAATGCCTTCTTATGGCCTGTAGAGTGAATTCATGGTGATATCTGGGCAGAAAAGTGCCAAAAAGGCCATTTTTTAGGAACTGAAAAATTTGAAAAAAAATCATACCGCGGTATGCCGAAAAAGTCAAAAATTGTCAAAAAATTTCATGTCATAAAAAGTGCTGAAAATGCCTTCTTATGGCCTGTAGAGTGAATTCATGGTGATATCTGGGCAGAAAAGTGCCAAAAAGGCCATTTTTTAGGAACTGAAAAAAAAAAAAAAAAAATCATACATGGTATGCCGAAAACGTCCAAAATTGTCAAAAAATTTCATGTCATAAAAAGTGCTGAAAATGCCTTCTTATGGCCTGTAGAGTGAATTCATGGTGATATCTGGGCAGAAAAGTGCCAAAAAGGCCATTTTTTAGGAACTGAAAAATTAGAAAAAAAAATCATACCGCGGTATGCCGAAAAAGTCAAAAATTGTCAAAAAATTTCATGTCATAAAAAGTGCTGAAAATGCCTTCTTATGGCCTGTAGAGTGAATTCATGGTGATATCTGGGCAGAAAAGTGCCAAAAAGGCCATTTTTTAGGAACTGAAAAATTAGAAAAAAAATCATACCGCGGTATGCCGAAAAAGTCAAAAATTGTCAAAAATTCTCATGTCATAAAAAGTGCTGAAAATGCCTTCTTATGGCCTGTAGAGTGAATTCATGGTGATATCTGGGGAGAAAAGTACCAAAAAGGCCATTTTTTAGGACCTGAAAAATTAGAAAAAAAAAAATCATACCGCGGTATGCCGAAAAAGTCAAAAATTGTCAAAAAATTTCATGTCATAAAAAGTGCTGAAAATGCCTTCTTATGGCCTGTAGAGTGAATTCATGGTGATCTCTGGGCAGAAAAGTGCCAAAGGCCATTTTTAGGAACTGAAAAATTAGAAAAAAATCATACCGTGGTATGCCGAAAAAGTCAAAAATTGTCAAAAAATTTCATGTCATAAAAAGTGCTGAAAATGCCTTCTTATGGCCTGTAGAGTGAATTCATGGTGATATCTGGGCAGAAAAGTGCCAAAAAGGCCATTTTTTAGGACCTGAAAAATTTGAAAAAAAAAATCATACCGCGGTATGCCGAAAAAGTCAAAAATTGTCAAAAAATTTCATGTCATAAAAAGTGCTGAAAATGCCTTCTTATGGCCTGTAGAGTGAATTCATGGTGATATCTGGGCAGAAAAGTGCCAAAAAGGCCATTTTTTAGGAACTGAAAAATTTGAAAAAAAATCATACCGCGGTATGCCGAAAAAGTCAAAAATTGTCAAAAAATTTCATGTCATAAAAAGTGCTGAAAATGCCTTCTTATGGCCTGTAGAGTGAATTCATGGTGATATCTGGGCAGAAAAGTGCCAAAAAGGCCATTTTTTAGGAACTGAAAAATTTGAAAAATAAATCATACCGCGGTATGCCGAAAAAGTCAAAAATTGTCAAAAAATTTCATGTCATAAAAAGTGCTGAAAATGCCTTCTTATGGCCTGTAGAGTGAATTCATGGTGATATCTGGGCAGAAAAGTGCCAAAAAGGCCATTTTTTAGGACCTGAAAAATTAGAAAAAAAAATCATACGGTATACCGAGAAAGTCAAAAATTGTCAAAATATTTCATGTCATAAAAAGTGCTGAAAATGCCTTCTTATGGCCTGTAGAGTGAATTCATGGTGATATCTGGGCAGAAAAGTGCCAAAAAGGCCATTTTTTAGGAACTGAAAAATTAGAAAAAAAAAATCATACCGCGGTATGCCGAAAAAGTCAAAAATTGTCAAAAAATTTCATGTCATAAAAAGTGCTGAAAATGCCTTCTTATGGCCTGTAGAGTGAATTCATGGTGATATCTGGGCAGAAAAGTGCCAAAAAGGCCATTTTTTAGGAACTGAAAAATTAGAAAAAAAATCATACCGCGGTATGCCGAAAAAGTCAAAAATTGTCAAAAAATTTCATGTCATAAAAAGTGCTGAAAATGCCTTCTTATTGCCTGTAGAGTGAATTCATGGTGATATCTGGAGAGAAAAGTACCAAAAAGGCCATTTTTTAGGAACTGAAAAATTTGAAAAAAAAAATCATACCGCGGTATACCGAAAAAGTCAAAAATTGTCAAAAAATTTCATGTCATAAAAAGTGCTGAAAATGCCTTCTTATGGCCTGTAGAGTGAATTCATGGTGATATCTGGGCAGAAAAGTGCCAAAAAGGCCATTTTTTAGGACCTGAAAAATTAGAAAAAAAAATCATACCGCGGTATGCCGAAAAAGTCAAAAATTGTCAAAAAATTTCATGTCATAAAAAGTGCTGAAAATGCCTTCTTATGGCCTGTAGAGTGAATTCATGGTGATATCTGGAGAGAAAAGTACCAAAAAGGCCATTTTTTAGGAACTGAAAAATTAGAAAAAAAATCATAACGCGGTATGCCGAAAAACTCAAAAATTGTCAAAAAATTTCATGTCATAAAAAGTGCTGAAAATGCCTTCTTATTGCCTGTAGAGTGAATTCATGGTGATATCTGGAGAGAAAAGATCAAAAACGCAATTTTTTAGGACGTGAAAAATTAGAAAAAAAAAAATCATACCCTTGGTATGCCGAAAAAGTCAAAAATTGTCAAAAATTTCATGTCATAAAAAGTGCTGAAAATGCCTTCTTATGGCCTGTAGAGTGAATTCATGGTGATATCTGGAGAGAAAAGTACCAAAAGGCCATTTTTTAGGAACTGAAAAATTTGAAAAATAAATCATACCGCGGTATGCCGAAAAAGTTAAAAATTGTCAAAAAATTTCATGTCATAAAAAGTGCTGAACATGCCTTCTTATGGCCTGTAGAGTGAATTCATGGTGATATCTGGGCAGAAAAAGTGCCAAAAGGCCATTTTTAGGAACTGAAAAATTAGAAAAAAAAATCATACCGCTTGGTATGCGAAAAAGTCAAAAATTGTCAAAAAATTTCATGTCATAAAAAGTGCTGAAAATGCCTTCTTATGGCCTGTAGAGTGAATTCATGGTGATATCTGGGGAGAAAAGTACCAAAGGCCATTTTTAGGACCTGAAAAATTAGAAAAAAAAAATCATACCGCGGTATGCCGAAAAAGTCAAAAATTGTCAAAAAATTTAATGTCATAAAAAGTGCTGAAAATGCCTTCTTATGGCCTGTAGAGTGAATTCATGGTGATATCTGGGCAGAAAAGTGCCAAAAAGGCCATTTTTTAGGACCTGAAAAATTAGAAAAAAAAATCATACCGCGGTATGCCAAAAAAGTCAAAAATTGTCCAAAAATTTCATGTCATAAAAAGTGCTGAAAATGCCTTCTTATTGCCTGTAGAGTGAATTCATGGTGATATCTGGAGAGAAAAGTACCAAAAAGGCCATTTTTTAGGAACTGAAAAATTTGAATAATAAATCATACCGCGGAAAAAGTCAAAAATTGTCAAAAACTTTCATGTCATAAAAAGTGCTGAAAATGCCTTCTTATGGCCTGTAGAGTGAATTCATGGTGATATCTGGGCAGAAAAGTGCCAAAAAGGCCATTTTTTAGGAACTGAAAAATTAGAAAAAAAATCATACCGCGGTATGCCGAAAAAGTCAAAAATTGTCAAAAAATTTCATGTCATAAAAAGTGCTGAAAATGCCTTCTTATGGCCTGTAGAGTGAATTCATGGTGATATCTGGGCAGAAAAGTGCCAAAAAGGCCATTTTTTAGGAACTGAAAAATTAGAAAAAAAATCATACCGCGGTATGCCGAAAAAGTCAAAAATTGTCAAAAATTCTCATGTCATAAAAAGTGCTGAAAATGCCTTCTTATTGCCTGTAGAGTGAATTCATGGTGATATCTGGAGAGAAAAGTACCAAAAAGGCCATTTTTTAGGAACTGAAAAATTTGAAAAATAAATCATACCGCGGTATGCCGAAAAAGTCAAAAATTGTCAAAAAATTTCATGTCATAAAAAGTGCTGAAAATGCCTTCTTATGGCCTGTAGAGTGAATTCATGGTGATATCTGGGCAGAAAAGTGCCAAAAGGCCATTTTTAGGACCTGAAAAATTAGAAAAAAAATCATACCGTGTTATACCGAAAAAGTCAAAAATTGTCAAAATATTTCATGTCATAAAAAGTGCTGAAAATGCCTTCTTATGGCCTGTAGAGTGAATTCATGGTGATATCTGGGCAGAAAAGTGCCAAAAAGGCCATTTTTTAGGAACTGAAAAATTAGAAAAAAAATCATACCGCGGTATGCCGAAAAAGTCAAAAATTGTCAAAAAATTTCATGTCATAAAAAGTGCTGAAAATGCCTTCTTATTGCCTGTAGAGTGAATTCATGGTGATATCTGGAGAGAAAAGTACCAAAAAGGCCATTTTTTAGGAACTGAAAAATTTGAAAAATAAATCATACCGCGGTATGCCGAAAAAGTCAAAAATTGTCAAAAAATTTCATGTCATAAAAAGTGCTGAAAATGCCTTCTTATGGCCTGTAGAGTGAATTCATGGTGATATCTGGGCAGAAAAGTGCCAAAAAGGCCATTTTTTAGGAACTGAAAAATTAGAAAAAAAAAATCATACCGCGGTATGCCGAAAAAGTAAAAAATTGTCAAAAAATTTAATGTCATAAAAAGTGCTGAAAATGCCTTCTTATGGCCTGTAGAGTGAATTCATGGTGATATCTGGGCAGAAAAGTGCCAAAAAGGCCATTTTTTAGGAACTGAAAAATTTGAAAAAAAAATCATACCGAATGCCGAAAAAGTCAAAAATTGTCAAAAATTCTCATGTCATAAAAAGTGCTGAAAATGCCTTCTTATTGCCTGTAGAGTGAATTCATGGTGATATCTGGAGAGAAAAGTACCAAAAAGGCCATTTTTTAGGAACTGAAAAATTTGAAAAATAAATCATACCGCGGTATGCCGAAAAAGTCAAAAATTGTCAAAAAATTTCATGTCATAAAAAGTGCTGAAAATGCCTTCTTATGGCCTGTAGAGTGAATTCATGGTGATATCTGGAGAGAAAAGTACCAAAAAGGCCATTTTTTAGGAACTGAAAAATTAGAAAAAAAAATCATACCGCGGTATGCCGAAAAAGTCAAAAATTGTCAAAAAATTTCATGTCATAAAAAGTGCTGAAAATGCCTTCTTATGGCCTGTAGAGTGAATTCATGGTGATATCTGGGCAGAAAAGTGCCAAAAAGGCCATTTTTTAGGAACTGAAAAATTAGAAAAAAAATCATACCGCGGTATGCCGAAAAAGTCAAAAATTGTCAAAAAATTTCATGTCATAAAAAGTGCTGAAAATGCCTTCTTATGGCCTGTAGAGTGAATTCATGGTGATATCTGGGCAGAAAAGTGCCAAAAAAGCCATTTTTACGACCTGAAAAATTAGAAAAAAAAATTATACCGCGGTACACCGAAAAAGTCAAAAATTGTCAAAGAATTTCATGTCATAAAAAGTGCTGAAAATGCCTTCTTATGGCCTGTAGAGTGAATTCATGGTGATATCTGGAGAGAAAAGTACCAAAAAGGCCATTTTTTAGGAACTGAAAAATTAGAAAAAAAATCATACCGCGGTATGCCGAGAAAGTCAAAAATTGTCAAAAAATTTCATGTCATAAAAAGTGCTGAAAATGCCTTCTTATGGCCTGTAGAGTGAATTCATGGTGATATCTGGGCAGAAAAGTGCCAAAAAGGCCATTTTTTAGGACCTGAAAAATTAGAAAAAAAAAATCATACCGCGGTATGCCGAAAAAGTCAAAAATTGTCAAAAAATTTCATGTCATAAAAAGTGCTGAAAATGCCTTCTTATGGCCTGTAGAGTGAATTCATGGTGATATCTGGAGAGAAAAGTACCAAAAAGGCCATTTTTTAGGACATCAAAAATTAGAAAAAAAAATCATACCGCGGTATGCCGAAAAAGTCAAAAATTGTCAAAAAATTTCATGTCATAAAAAGTGCTGAAAATGCCTTCTTATGGCCTGTAGAGTGAATTCATGGTGATATCTGGGCAGAAAAGTACCAAAAAGGCCATTTTTTAGGAACTGAAAAATTAGAAAAAAAAATCATACCGCGGTATGCCGAAAAAGTCAAAAATTGTCAAAAAATTTCATGTCATAAAAAGTGCTGAAAATGCCTTCTTATGGCCTGTAGAGTGAATTCATGGTGATATCTGGGCAGAAAAGTGCCAAAAGGCCATTTTTTATCAACTGAAAAATTAGAAAAAAAAAATCATACCGCGGTATGCCGAAAAAGTCAAAAATTGTCAAAAAATTTCATGTCATAAAAAGTGCTGAAAATGCCTTCTTATGGCCTGTAGAGTGAATTCATGGTGATATCTGGGCAGAAAAGTGCCAAAATGGCCATTTTTTAGGACCTGAAAAATTAGAAAAAAAATCATACCGCGGTATGCCGAAAAAGTCAAAAATTGTCAAAAATTTCATGTCATAAAAAGTGCTGAAAATGACTTCTTATGGCCAGTAGAGTGAATTCATGGTGATATCTCGGCAGAAAAAGTGCCAAAGGCCATTTTTAGGAACTGAAAAATTAGAAAAAAAAATCATACCGCGGTATGCCGAAAAAGTCAAAAATTGTCAAAAAATTTCATGTCATAAAAAGTGCTGAAAATGCCTTCTTATGGCCTGTAGAGTGAATTCATGGTGATATCTGGGGAGAAAAGTGGCAAAAAGGCCATTTTTTAGGACATCAAAAATTAGAAAAAAAATCATACCGCGGTATGCCGAAAAAGTCAAAAATTGTCAAAAAATTTCATGTCATAAAAAGTGCTGAAAATGCCTTCTTATGGCCTGTAGAGTGAATTCATGGTGATATCTGGGCAGAAAAGTGCCAAAAAGGCCATTTTTTAGGACCTGAAAAATTAGAAAAAAAATCATACCGCGGTATGCCGAAAAAGTCAAAAATTGTCAAAAAATTTCATGTCATAAAAAGTGCTGAAAATGCCTTCTTATTGCCTGTAGAGTGAATTCATGGTGATATCTGGAGAGAAAAGTACCAAAAAGGCCATTTTTTAGGAACTGAAAAATTTGAAAAAAAATCATACCGCGGTATGCCGAAAAAGTCAAAAATTGTCAAAAAATTTCATGTCATAAAAAGTGCTGAAAATGCCTTCTTATGGCCTGTAGAGTGAATTCATGGTGATATCTGGAGAGAAAAGTACCAAAAAGGCCATTTTTTAGGAACTGAAAAATTAGAAAAAAAATCATACCGCGGTATGCCGAAAAAGTCAAAAATTGTCAAAAATTTACATGTCATACAAAGTGCTGAAAATGCCTTCTTATGGCCTGTAGAGTGAATTCATGGTGATATCTGGGCAGAAAAGTGCCAAAAAGGCCATTTTTTAGGAACTGAAAAATTAGAAAAAAAATCATACCGCGGTATGCCGAAAAAGTCAAAAATTGTCAAAAAATTTCATGTCATAAAAAGTGCTGAAAATGCCTTCTTATGGCCTGTAGAGTGAATTCATGGTGATATCTGGGCAGAAAAGTGCCAAAAAGGCCATTTTTTAGGACCTGAAAAATTAGAAAAAAAAATCATACCGCGGTATGCCGAAAAAGTCAAAAATTGTCAAAAAATTTCATGTCATAAAAAGTGCTGAAAATGCCTTCTTATGGCCTGTAGAGTGAATTCATGGTGATATCTGGAGAGAAAAGTACCAAAAAGGCCATTTTTTAGGACCTGAAAAATTTGAAAAATAAATCATACCGCGGTATGCCGAAAAAGTCAAAAATTGTCAAAAAATTTCATGTCATAAAAAGTGCTGAAAATGCCTTCTTATGGCCTGTAGAGTGAATTCATGGTGATATCTGGGCAGAAAAGTGCCAAAAGGCCATTTTTTAGGACCTGAAAAATTAGAAAAAAAATCATACGCCGAATGCCGAAAAAGTCAAAAATTGTCAAAAAATTTCATGTCATAAAAAGTGCTGAAAATGCCTTCTTATGGCCTGTAGAGTGAATTCATGGTGATATCTGGGCAGAAAAGTGCCAAAAAGGCCATTTTTTAGGAACTGAAAAATTAGAAAAAAAATCATACCGCGGTATGCCGAAAAAGTCAAAAATTGTCAAAAAATTTCATGTCATAAAAAGTGCTGAAAATGCCTTCTTATGGCCTGTAGAGTGAATTCATGGTGATATCTGGGCAGAAAAGTGCCAAAAAGGCCATTTTTTAGGAACTGAAAAATTAGAAAAAAAATCATACCGCGGTATGCCGAAAAAGTCAAAAATTGTCAAAAAATTTCATGTCATAAAAAGTGCTGAAAATGCCTTCTTATGGCCTGTAGAGTGAATTCATGGTGATATCTGGGCAGAAAAAGTGCCAAAAAGGCCATTTTTTAGGACCTGAAAAATTAGAAAAAAAATCATACCGCGGTATGCCGAAAAAGTCAAAAATTGTCAAAAAATTTCATGTCATAAAAAGTGCTGAAAATGCCTTCTTATGGCCTGTAGAGTGAATTCATGGTGATATCTGGGCAGAAAAGTGCCAAAAAGGCCATTTTTTAGGACCTGAAAAATTAGAAAAAAAAAATCATACCGCGGTATGCCGAAAAAGTCAAAAATTGTCAAAAAATTTCATGTCATAAAAAGTGCTGAAAATGCCTTCTTATGGCCTGTAGAGTGAATTCATGGTGATATCTAGAGAGAAAAGTGCCAAAAAGGCCATTTTTTAGGACCTGAAAAATTTGAAAAAAAATCATACCGCGGTATGCCGAAAAAGTCAAAAATTGTCAAAAATTTCATGTCATAAAAAGTGCTGAAAATGCCTTCTTATGGCCTGTAGAGTGAATTCATGGTGATATCTGGGGAGAAAAGTGCCAAAAAGGCCATTTTTTAGGACCTGAAAAATTAGAAAAAAAAATCATACCGCGGTATGCCGAAAAAGTCAAAAATTGTCAAAAAATTTCATGTCATAAAAAGTGCTGAAAATGCCTTCTTATGGCCTGTAGAGTGAATTCATGGTGATATCTGGGCAGAAAAGTGGCAAAAGGCCATTTTTTAGGACCTGAAAAATTAGAAAAAAAAATCATACCGCGGTATGCCAAAAAAGTCAAAAATTGTCAAAAAATTTCATGTCATAAAAAGTGCTGAAAATGCCTTCTTATGGCCTGTAGAGTGAATTCATGGTGATATCTGGGCAGAAAAGTGCCAAAAAGGCCATTTTTTAGGAACTGAAAAATTAGAAAAAAAAATCATACCGCGGTATGCCGAAAAAGTCAAAAATTGTCAAAAAATTTCATGTCATAAAAAGTGCTGAAAATGCCTTCTTATGGCCTGTAGAGTGAATTCATGGTGATATCTGGGCAGAAAAGTGCCAAAAGGCCATTTTTTAGGACATCAAAAATTAAAAAAAAAAATCATACCGCGGTATGCCGAAAAAGTCAAAAATTGTCAAAACATCTCATGTCATAAAAAGTGCTGAAAATGTCTTCTTATTGCCTGTAGAGTGAATTCATGGTGATATCTGGGCAGAAAAGTGCCAAAACGCCATTTTTTAGGACCTGAAAAATTAGAAAAAAAATCATACCGCGGTATGCCGAAAAAGTCAAAAATTGTCAAAAAATTTCATGTCATAAAAAGTGCTGAAAATGCCTTCTTATGGCCTGTAGAGTGAATTCATGGTGATATCTGGAGAGAAAAGTACCAAAAAGGCCATTTTTTAGGACCTGAAAAATTATGCCGAAAAAGTCAAAAATTGTCAAAAAATTTCATGTCATAAAAAGTGCTGAAAATGCCTTCTTATGGCCTGTAGAGTGAATTCATGTTGATATCTGGGGAGAAAAAGTGCCAAAAGGCCATTTTTAGGAACTGAAAAATTAGAAAAAAAAAAAATCATACCGGTATGCCGAAAAAGTCAAAAATTGTCAAAAATTTCATGTCATAAAAAGTGCTGAAAATGCCTTCTTATGGCCTGTAGAGTGAATTCATGGTGATATCTGGGCAGAAAAAGTGCCAAAGGCCATTTTTAGGAACTGAAAAATTAGAAAAAAAATCATACCGCGGTATGCCGAAAAAGTCAAAAATTGTCAAAAATTTCATGTCATAAAAAGTGCTGAAAATGCCTTCTTATGGCCTGTAGAGTGAATTCATGGTGATATCTGGGCAGAAAAGTACCAAAATGGCCATTTTTTAGGTCAAGAAAAATGATAAATTAATAACATACCGCGTTATGCCGAAAAAGTCAAAAATTGTCACAGAATTTCATGTCATAAAAGTGCTGAAAATGCCTTCTTATGGCCTGTAGAGTGAATTCATGGTGATATCTGGAGAGAAAAGTACCAAAGGCCATTTTTAGGACCTGAAAAATTAGAAAAAAAATCATACCATGCGGTATGCCAAAAAACTCAAAAATTGTCAAAAACTTTCTGGTCATAAAAATTGCTACACATGCCTTCTTATAGCCAGTAGAGTGAATTCATGGTGATATCTGGGCAGAAAAGTGCCAAAATGGCCATTTTTTAGGAACTGAAAAATTAGAAAAAATCATACCATGGTATACCGAATACGTCAAAAATGGTCAAAATATTTCATGTCATAAAAAGTGCTGAAAATGCCTTCTTATGGCCTGTAGAGTGAATTCATGGTGATATCTGGGCAGAAAAGTGCCAAAAAGGCCATTTTTTAGGAACTGAAAAATTAGAAAAAAAATCATACCGCGGTATGCCGAAAAAGTCAAAAATTGTCAAAAAATTTCATGTCATAAAAAGTGCTGAAAATGCCTTCTTATGGCCTGTAGAGTGAATTCATGGTGATATCTGGGCAGAAAAGTGCCAAAAAGGCCATTTTTTAGGACCTGAAAAATTAGAAAAAAAAAATCATACCGCGGTATGCCGAAAAAGTCAAAAATTGTCAAAAAATTTCATGTCATAAAAAGTGCTGAAAATGCCTTCTTATTGCCTGTAGAGTGAATTCATGGTGATATCTGGAGAGAAAAGTACCAAAAAGGCCATTTTTTAGGAACTGAAAAATTTGAAAAATAAAAATAAATCATACCGAAAAAGTCAAAAATTGTCAAAAAATTTCATGTCATAAAAAGTGCTGAAAATGCCTTCTTATGGCCTGTAGAGTGAATTCATGGTGATATCTGGGCAGAAAAGTGCCAAAAAGGCCATTTTTTAGGACCTGAAAAATTAGAAAAAAAATCATACCGCGGTATGCCGAAAAAGTCAAAAATTGTCAAAAAATTTCATGTCATAAAAAGTGCTGAAAATGCCTTCTTATGGCCTGTAGAGTGAATTCATGGTGATATCTGGAGAGAAAAGTTCCAAAAAGGCCATTTTTTAGGACCTGTAAAATTAGAAAAAAAATCATACGGTATGCCGAAAAAGTCAAAAATTGTCAAAAAATTTCATGTCATAAAAAGTGCTGAAAATGCCTTCTTATGGCCTGTAGAGTGAATTCATGGTGATATCTGGAGAGAAAAGTACCAAAAAGGCCATTTTTTAGGACCTGAAAAATTAGAAAAAAAAATCATACCGCGGTATGCCGAAAAAGTCAAAAATTGTCAAAAAATTTCATGTCATAAAAAGTGCTGAAAATGCCTTCTTATGGCCTGTAGAGTGAATTCATGGTGATATCTGGGCAGAAAAGTGCCAAAAAGGCCATTTTTTAGGAACTGAAAAATTAGAAAAAAAATCATACCGCGGTATGCAGAAAAAGTCAAAAATTGTCAAAAAAATTTCATGTCATAAAAAGTGCTGAAAATGCCTTCTTATGGCCTGTAGAGTGAATTCATGGTGATATCTGGAGAGAAAAGTACCAAAAAGGCCATTTTTTTGAACTGAAAAATTAGAAAAAAAATCATACCGCGGTATGCCGAAAAAGTCAAAAATTGTCAAAAAATTTCATGTCATAAAAAGTGCTGAAAATGCCTTCTTATGGCCTGTAGAGTGAATTCATGGTGATATCTGGGCAGAAAAGTGCCAAAAAGGCCATTTTTTAGGACCTGAAAAATTAGAAAAAAAAAAATCATACCGCGGTATGCCGAAAAAGTCAAAAATTGTCAAAAAATTTCATGTCATAAAAAGTGCTGAAAATGCCTTCTTATGGCCTGTAGAGTGAATTCATGGTGATATCTGGGCAGAAAAGTGCCAAAAAGGCCATTTTTTAGGACCTGAAAAATTAGAAAAAAAATCATACCGCGGTATGCCGAAAAGTCAAAAATTGTCAAAAATTTCATGTCATAAAAAGTGCTGAAAATGCCTTCTTATGGCCTGTAGAGTGAATTCATGGTGATATCTGGAGAGAAAAGTACCAAAAGGCCATTTTTAGGAACTGAAAAATTTGAAAAAAAAATCATACTTGGTATGCCGAAAAAGTCAAAAATTGTCAAAAAATTTCATGTCATAAAAGTGCTGAAAAATGCCTTCTTATTGCCTGTAGAGTGAATTCATGGTGATATCTGGAGAGAAAAAGTACCAAAAAGGCCATTTTTAGGAACTGAAAAATTTGAAA
>JAQQSB010001101.1:0-112726 GCA_029721515.1 Synanceia verrucosa | reverse complement strand
AAGATCCCTTGTCATCCGTGATTATAATATGTAGGGTAGGCTACAAATGTAGGCTGAATGATAAAGCATAGTACTGAAAAACAAAGCTAAATAGTTGGAGTTGACATTCTTTTACTGATCCGGCCCACCTGAGAACAGAAAGTCTGGATCCGGCCCCAGAGCCAAACTGAGTTTGACATGCCTGTACTATAGTATGACTTTTTTTTCAGGAGCTATTTTTTTGCCATCCAGTAATTTGGCTTTTTGATGACATTTAAACACAAATTATGCTGTAAATCCATTCAACATGCCATAATAAGGTATTTTTAACACTTTTGAGGCATTTTCATTGTTGGACGTTTTTTGACTTTTTAGACATACTATAGTATGACTTTTTTTTCAGGAGATATTTTTTGACATCCAAGAATATCGCTTTTTTAAGACATTTAAACACAAATTGTTGTATAAATCTATTCAACATACCATAATAAGGCATTTTTAACACTTTTGTGGCATTTTAATTTTTGGACGTTTTTTCACTTTTTCGACATACTATAGTATGACTTTTTTTTCAGGAGGTATTTTTTGACATCGAAGAATATCGCTTGTTTGAGACATTTAAAGACAAATTGTTGTATAAATCTATTCAACATACCATAATAAGGCATTTTTAACACTTTTGTGGCATTTTAATTTTTGGACGTTTTTTGACTTTTTCGACATACTATAGTATGACTTTTTTTTCAGGAGATAGTTTTTGACATCCAAGAATATTGCTTTTTTCAGACATTTAAACACAAATTGTGGTATGAATCTAATCAATATACCATAATAAAGCATTTTTAACACTTTTTAGGCATTTTAATTTTTGGACGTTTTTTGACTTTTTCGACATACTATAGTATGACTTTTTTTTCAGGAGGTATTTTTTGACATCCAAGAATATTGCTTTTTGATGACATTTAAACACAAATTGTTGTATAAATCTATTCAACATACCACAATAAGGCATTTTTAACACTTTTGAGGCATTTTAATTTTTGGACGTTTTTTGACTTTTTCGACATACTATAGTATGACTTTTTTTTCAGGAGTTATTTTTTGACATCCAATAATTTGGCTTTTTAATGACATTTAAACACAAATTATGCTGTAAATCCATTCAACATACCATAATAAGGTATTTCTATCACTTTTTTGACATTTTAATTTTTTGACATTTTTTGACTGTTTCGACATACTATAGTATGACTTTTTTTTCAGGAGGTATTTTTTGACATCCAAGAATATTGCTTTTTTCAGACATTTAAACACAAATTGTGGTATAAATCTATTCAACATACCATAATAAGGCATTTTTAACACTTTTGTGGCATTTTAATTTTTGGATGTTTTTTGACTTTTTCGACATACTATAGTATGACATTTTTTTCAGAAGGTATTTTTTTGATATCCAAGAATATTGCTTTTTTAAGACATTTAAAAACAAATTATGCTGTAAATCCATTCAACATACCTTAATAAGGTATTTCTATCACTGTTTAGACATTTTAATTTTTTGACATTTTTTGACTGTTTCGACATACTATAGTATGACTTTTTTTTCAGGAGGTATTTTTTGACATCCAAGAATATTGCTTTTTTCAGACATTTAAACACAAATTGTGGTATAAATCTATTCAACATACCATAATAGGGCATTTTTAACACTTTTGAGGCATTTTAATTTTTGGACATTTTTTGACTTTTTCGACATACTATAGTATGACTTTTTTTTCAGGAGCTATTTTTTTGACATCCAATAATTTGGCTTTTTAATGACATTTAAACACAAAATATGCTGTAAATCCATTCAACATACCATGAAAAGGTATTTCTATCACTTTTTAGACATTTTAATTTTTTGACATTTTTTGACTTTTTCGACATACTATAGTATGACTTTTTTTTCAGGAGCTATTTTTTGACATCCAAGAATATCGCTTTTTTAAGACATTTAAACAAAAGTTGTGGTGTGAATCTATTCAACATACCATAATAAGGCATTTTTAACACTTTTGAGGCATTTTAATTTTTTGACATTTTTTGACTTTTTCGACATACTATAATATGACTTTTTTTTCAGGAGCTATTTTTTTGACATCCAATAATTTGGCTTTTTGATGACATTTAAACACAAATTATGCTGTAAATCCATTCAACATGCCATAATAAGGTATTTTTAACACTTTTGAGGCATTTTAATTGTTGGACGTTTTTTGACTTTTTAGACATACTATAATATGACTTTTTTTTCAGGAGGTATTTTTTGACATCCAAGAATATCGCTTTTTTAAGACATTTAAAGACAAATTGTTGTATAAATCTATTCAACATGCCATAATAAGGCATTTTTAACACTTTTGTGGCATTTTAATTTTTGGACGTTTTTTGACTTTTTCGACATACTATAGTATGACTTTTTTCATGAGATATTTTTTGACATCCAAGAATATTGCTTTTTTAAGACATTTAAACAAAAATTGTGGTATGAATCTATTCAACATACCATAATAAGGCATTTTTAACACTTTTGTGGCATTTTAATTTTTGGACGTTTTTTGACTTTTTCGACATACTATAGTATGACTTTTTTTTCAGGAGCTATTTTTTGCCAATCAGTAATTTGGCTTTTTGATGACATTTAAACACAAATTGTTGTATAAATCTATTCAACATACCATAATAAGGCAATTTTAACACTTTTGTGGCATTTTAATTTTTGGACCTTTTTTGAATTTTTCAACATACTATAGTATGACTTTTTTTTCAGGAGGTATTTTTTTGACATCCAAAAATTTGGCTTTTTAATGACATTTAAAAACAAATTATGCTGTAAATCCATTCAACATACCATAATAAGGTATTTCTATCACTTTTTAGACATTTTAATTTTATGACATTTTTTGACTTTTTCGACATACTATAGTATGACTTTTTTTTCAGGAGGTATTTTTTGACATCCAAGAATATTGCTTTTTGATGACATTTAAACAAATTATGCTGTAAATCCATTCAACATGCCATAATAAGGTATTTTTAACACTTTTGAGGCATTTTAATTGTTGGACGTTTTTTGACTTTTTAGACATACTATAGTATGACTTTTTTTTCAGGAGGTATTTTTTGACATCCAATAATTTGGCTTTTTAATGACATTTAAACACAAATTATGCTGTAAATCCATTCAACATGCCATAATAAGGTATTTTTAACACTTTTGATGCATTTTAATTGTTGGACGTTTTTTGACTTTTTAGACATACGAAAGTATGACTTTTTTTTCAGGAGATATTTTTTGACATCGAAGAATATCGCTTTTTTAAGACATTTAAAGACAAATTGTTTTATAAATCTATTCAACATACCATAATAAGGCAATTTTAACACTTTTGTGGCATTTTAATTTTTGGACGTTTTTTGACTTTTTCGACATACTATAGTATGACTTTTTTTTCAGGAGGTAGTTTTTGACATCCAAGAATATTGCTTTTTTCAGACATTTAAACACAAATTGTGGTATGAATCTATTCAATATACCATAATAAGGCATTTTTAACACTTTTGAGGCATTTTAATTTTTGGACGTTTTTTGACTTTTTCGACATACTATAGTATGACTTTTTTTTCAGGAGGTATTTTTTGACATCCAAGAATATTGCTTTTTGATGACATTTAAACACAAATTATGCTGTAAATCCATTCAACATGCCATAATAAGGTATTTTTAACACTTTTGAGGCATTTTAATTGTTGGACGTTTTTTGACTTTTTAGACATACTATAGTATGACTTTTTTCAGGAGGTATTTTTGACATCCAAGAATATCGCTTTTTAAGACATTTAAACACAAATTGTTGTATAAATCTATTCAACATACCACAATCAGGCATTTTTAACACTTTTGTGGCATTTTAATTTTGGACGTTTTTGACTTTTTCGACATACTATAGTATGACTTTTTTCAGGAGGTATTTTTTGACATCCAAGAATATCGCTTTTTTAAGACATTTAAACACAAATTGTTGTATAAATCTATTCAACATACCATAATAAGGCATTTTTAACACTTTTGTGGCATTTTAATTTTTGGACGTTTTTTGACTTTTTCGACATACTATAGTATGACTTTTTTCAGGAGGTATTTTTTGACATCCAAGAATATCGCTTTTTTAAGACATTTAAAAACAAATTATGGTATAAATCTATTCAACATACCATAATAAGGTATTTTTATCACTTTTTAGACGTTTTAATTTTTTGTCATTTTTTGACTTTTTCGACATACTATAGTATGACTTTTTTTTCAGGAGCTATTTTTTTGCCATCTAGTAATTTGGCTTTCTAATGACATTTAAACACAAATTATGCTGTAAATCCATTCAACATGCCATAATAAAGTATTTCTATCACTTTTTAGACATTTTAATTTTTTGTCATTTTTGACTTTTTAGACATACTATAGTATGACTTTTTTTTCAGGAGCTATTTTTTTGCCATCCAGTAATTTGGCTTTTTGATGACATTTAAACACAAATTATGCTGTAAATCCATTCAACATGCCATAATAAGGTATTTTTAACACTTTTGAGGCATTTTAATTGTTGGATGTTTTTTGACTTTTTAGACATACTATAGTATGACTTTTTTTTCAGGAGGTATTTTTGACATCCAAGAATATCGCTTTTAAGACATTTAAACACAAATTGTTGTATAAATCTATTCAACATACCACAATCAGGCATTTTTAACACTTTTGTGGCATTTTAATTTTTGGACGTTTTTTGATTTTTTTGACATACTATAGTATGACTTTTTTCAGGAGATATTTTTTGACATCCAAGAATATTGCTTTTTTAAGACATTTAAACAAAAGTTGTGGTATGAATCTATTCAACATACCACAATAAGGCATTTTTAACACTTTTGAGGCATTTTAATTTTTGGACGGTTTTTGACTTTTTCGACATACTATAGTATGACTTTTTTTTCAGGAGGTATTTTTTGACATCCAATAATTTGGCTTTTTAATGACATTTAAACACAAAATATGCTGTAAATCCATTCAACATACCATAATAAGGTATTTCTATCACTTTTTAGACATTTTAATTTTTTGTCATTTTTTGACTTTTTCGACATACTATAGTATGACTTTTTTTTCAGGAGCTATTTTTTGCCAATCAGTAATTTGGCTTTTTGATGACATTTAAACAGAAATTATGCTGTAAAACCATTCAACATGCCATAATAAGGTATTTTTAACACTTTTGAGGCATTTTAATTGTTGGATGTTTTTTGACTTTTTAGACATACTATAGTATGACTTTTTTTTCAGGAGGCATTTTTTGACATCCAAGAATATCGCTTTTTTAAGACATTTAAACACAAATTGTTGTATAAATCTATTCAACATACCATAATAAGGCATTTTTAACACTTTTGTGGCATTTTAATTTTTGGATGTTTTTTGACTTTTTCGACATACTATAGTATGACTTTTTTTTCGGGAGCTATTTTTTTGCCATCCAGTAATTTGGCTTTTTGATGACATTTAAACACAAATTGTTGTATAAATCTATTCAACATACCATAATAAGGCAATTTTAACACTTTTGTGGCATTTTAATTTTTGGACCTTTTTTGAATTTTTCAACATACTATAGTATGACTTTTTTTTCAGGAGGTATTTTTTTGACATCCAAAAATTTGGCTTTTTAATGACATTTAAAAACAAATTATGCTGTAAATCCATTCAACATACCATAATAAGGTATTTCTATCACTTTTTAGACATTTTAATTTTATGACATTTTTTGACTTTTTCGACATACTATAGTATGACTTTTTTTTCAGGAGGTATTTTTTGACATCCAAGAATATTGCTTTTTTCAGACATTTAAACACAAATTGTGGTATGAATCTATTCAACATACCATAATAAGGCATTTTTAACACTTTTGAGGCATTTTAATTGTTGGACGTTTTTTTGACTTTTTCGACATACTATATTATGACTTTTTTTTCACGAGGTATTTTTTGACATGCAATAATTTGGCTTTTTAATGACATTTAATCACAAATTATGCTGTAAATCCATTCAACAAACCATAATAAGGTATTTCTATCACTTTTTAGACATTTTAATTTTTTTTAACATTTTTTGACTTTTTCAACATACTATAGTATGACTTTTTTTTCAGGAGCTATTTTTTTGACATCCAATAATTTGGCTTTTTAATGACATTTAAATACAAAATATGCTGTAAAGCCATTCAACATACCATAATAAGGTATTTTTAACACTTTTGAGGCATTTTAATTTTTGGACGGTTTTTGACTTTTTCGACATACTATAGTGTGACTTTTTTTTCAGGAGGTATTTTTTGACATTGAAGAATATCGCTTTTTTAAGACATTTAAAGACAAATTGTTGTAAAAATCTATTCAACATACAATAATAAGGCAATTTTAACACTTTTGTGGCATTTTAATTGTTGGACGTTTTTTGACTTTTTAGACGTACTATAGTATGACTTTTTTTTCAGGAGGTATTTTTTGACATCCAATATTTTGGCTTTTTAATGACATTTAAACACAAAATATGCTGTAAATCCATTCAACATACCATAATAAGGTATTTCTATCACTTTTTAGACATTTTAATTTTTTGTCATTTTTTGACTTTTTCGACATACTATAGTATGACTTTTTTTTCAGGAGCTATTTTTTTGCCATCCAGTAATTTGGCTTTTTGATAACATTTAAACACAAATTATGCTGTAAATCCATTCAACATGCCATAATAAGGTATTTTTAACACTTCTGAGGCATTTTAATTGTTGGACGTTTTTTTGACTTTTTCGACATACTATAGTATGACTTTTTTTTCAGGAGGTATTTTTTGACATCCAAGAATATCGCTTTTTTAAGACATTTAAAGACAAATTGTTGTATAAATCTATTCAATATACCATAATAAGGCAATTGTAACACTTTTGTGGCATTTAAATTTTTGGACGTTTTTTGACTTTTTCGACATACTATAGTATGACTTTTTTTTCAGGAGATATTTTTTGACATCCAAGAATATTGCTTTTTGATGACATTTAATCACAAATTATGCTGTAAATCCATTCAACATGCCATAATAAGGTATTTTTAACACTTTTGAGGCATTTTAATTGTTGGACGTTTTTTGACTTTTTAGACATACTATAGTATGACTTTTTTTTCAGGAGGTATTTTTTGACATCCAATAATTTGGCTTTTTAATGACATTTAAACACAAATTATGCTGTAAATCCATTCAACATGCCATAATAAGGTATTTTTAACACTTTTGATGCATTTTAATTGTTGGACGTTTTTTGACTTTTTAGACATACGAAAGTTTGACTTTTTTTTCAGGAGATATTTTTTGACATCGAAGAATATCGCTTTTTTAAGACATTTAAAGACAAATTGTTTTATAAATCTATTCAACATACCATAGTAAGGCAATTTTAACACTTTTGTGGCATTTTAATTTTTGGACGTTTTTTCACTTTTTCGACATACTATAGTATGACTTTTTTTTCAGGAGGTATTTTTTGACATCGAAGAATATCGCTTGTTTGAGACATTTAAAGACAAATTGTTGTATAAATCTATTCAACATACCATAATAAGGCATTTTTAACACTTTTGTGGCATTTTAATTTTTGGACGTTTTTTGACTTTTTCGACATACTATAGTATGACTTTTTTTTCAGGAGATAGTTTTTGACATCCAAGAATATTGCTTTTTTCAGACATTTAAACACAAATTGTGGTATGAATCTATTCAATATACCATAATAAGGCATTTTTAACACTTTTTAGGCATTTTAATTTTTGGACGTTTTTTGACTTTTTCGACATACTATAGTATGACTTTTTTTTCAGGAGGTAGTTTTTGACATCCAAGAATATTGCTTTTTTCAGACATTTAAACACAAATTGTGGTATGAATCTATTCAATATACCATAATAAGGCATTTTTAACACTTTTGAGGCATTTTAATTTTTGGACGTTTTTTGACTTTTTCGACATACTATAGTATGACTTTTTTTTCAGGAGGTATTTTTTGACATCCAAGAATATTGCTTTTTGATGACATTTAAACACAAATTATGCTGTAAATCCATTCAACATGCCATAATAAGGTATTTTTAACACTTTTGAGGCATTTTAATTGTTGGACGTTTTTTGACTTTTTAGACATACGAAAGTATGACTTTTTTTTCAGGAGATATTTTTTGACATCGAAGAATATCGCTTTTTTAAGACATTTAAAGACAAATTGTTTTATAAATCTATTCAACATACCATAATAAGGCAATTTTAACACTTTTGTGGCATTTTAATTTTTGGACGTTTTTTGACTTTTTCGACATACTATAGTATGACTTTTTTTTCAGGAGGTAGTTTTTGACATCCAAGAATATTGCTTTTTTCAGACATTTAAACACAAATTGTGGTATGAATCTATTCAATATACCATAATAAGGCATTTTTAACACTTTTGAGGCATTTTAATTTTTGGACGTTTTTGACTTTTCGACATACTATAGTATGACTTTATTTTCAGGAGGTATTTTTTGACATCCAAGAATATTGCTTTTTGATGACATTTAAACACAAATTATGCTGTAAATCCATTCAACATGCCATAATAAGGTATTTTTAACACTTTTGAGGCATTTTAATTGTTGGACGTTTTTTGACTTTTTAGACATACTATAGTATGACTTTTTTTTCAGGAGGTATTTTTTGACATCCAAGAATATCGCTTTTTTAAGACATTTAAACACAAATTGTTGTATAAATCTATTCAACATACCACAATCAGGCATTTTTAACACTTTTGTGGCATTTTAATTTTTGGACGTTTTTTGACTTTTTCGACATACTATAGTATGACTTTTTTCAGGAGGTATTTTTTGACATCCAAGAATATCGCTTTTTTAAGACATTTAAACACAAATTGTTGTATAAATCTATTCAACATACCATAATAAGGCATTTTTAACACTTTTGTGGCATTTTAATTTTGGATGTTTTTTGACTTTTTTGACATACTATAGTATGACTTTTTTTTCAGAAGGTATTTTTTTGATATCCAAGAATATTGCTTTTTTAAGACATTTAAAAACAAATTATGGTATAAATCTATTCAACATACCATAATAAGGTATTTTTATCACTTTTTAGACATTTTAATTTTTGTCATTTTTGACTTTTTCGACATACTATAGTATGACTTTTTTCAGGAGCTATTTTTTTGCCATCTAGTAATTTGGCTTTCTAATGACATTTAAACACAAATTATGCTGTAAATCCATTCAACATGCCATAATAAGGTATTTCTATCACTTTTTAGACATTTTAATTTTTTGTCATTTTTTGACTTTTTCGACATACTATAGTATGACTTTTTTTTCAGGAGGTATTTTTTTGCCATCCAGTAATTTGGCTTTTTGATGACATTTAAACACAAATTGTTGTATGAATCTATTCAACATACCATAATAAGGCATTTTTAACACTTTTGTGGCATTTTAATTTTTGGACGTTTTTTGACTTTTTCGACATACTATAGTATGACTTTTTTCAGGAGATATTTTTTGACATCCAAGAATATTGCTTTTTTAAGACATTTAAACAAAAGTTGTGGTATGAATCTATTCAAGATACCACAATAAGGCATTTTTAACACTTTTGAGGCATTTTAATTTTTGGACGGTTTTTGACTTTTTCGACATACTATAGTATGACTTTTTTTTCAGGAGGTATTTTTTGACATCCAATAATTTGGCTTTTTAATGACATTTAAACACAAATTATGCTGTAAATCCATTCAACATACCATAATAAGGTATTTCTATTACTTTTTAGACATTTTAATTTTTTGTCATTTTTTGACTTTTTCGACATACTATAGTATGACTTTTTTTTCAGGAGCTATTTTTTGCCAATCAGTAATTTGGCTTTTTGATGACATTTAAACAGAAATTATGCTGTAAATCCATTCAACATGCCATAATAAGGTATTTTTAACACTTTTGAGGCATTTTAATTGTTGGATGTTTTTTGACTTTTTAGACATACTATAGTATGACTTTTTTTTCAGGAGGTATTTTTTGACATCCAAGAATATCGCTTTTTTAAGACATTTAAACACAAATTGTTGTATAAATCTATTCAACATACCATAATAAGGCATTTTTAACACTTTTGTGGCATTTTAATTTTGGATGTTTTTGACTTTTTGACATACTATAGTATGACTTTTTCAGAAGGTATTTTTTGATATCCAAGAATATTGCTTTTTAAGACATTTAAAAGCAAATTATGGTATAAATCTATTCAACATACCATAATAAGGTATTTTTATCACTTTTTAGACATTTTAATTTTTTGTCATTTTTGACTTTTTCGACATACTATAGTATGACTTTTTTCAGGAGCTATTTTTGCCATCTAGTAATTTGGCTTTCTAATGACATATAAACACAAATTATGCTGTAAATCCATTCAACATGCCATAATAAGGTATTTCTATCACTTTTTAGACATTTTAATTATTTGAGATTTTTTTACTTTTTAGACATACTATAGTATGACTTTTTTTCAGGAGCTATTTTTGCCATTTAGTAATTTGGCTTTTTTATGACATTTAAACAGAAATTATTCTGTAAATCCATTCAACATGCCATAATAAGGTATTTTTAACACTTTTGAGGCATTTTAATTGTTGGATGTTTTTTGACTTTTTAGACATACTATAGTATGACTTTTTTCAGGAGGTATTTTTGACATCCAAGAATATCGCTTTTTTAAGACATTTAAACACAAATTGTTGTATAAATCTATTCAACATACCATAATAAGGCATTTTTAACACTTTTGTGGCATTTTAATTTTTGGATGTTTTTTGACTTTTTCGACATACTATAGTATGACTTTTTTTCAGGAGGTATTTTTTGACATCCAATAATTTGGCTTTTTAATGACATTTAAACACAAAATATGCTGTAAATCCATTCAACATACCATAATAAGGTATTTCTATCACTTTTTAGACATTTTAATTTTATGACATTTTTTGACTTTTTCGACATACTATAGTATGACTTTTTTTTCAGGAGCTATTTTTTGACATCCAAGAATATTGCTTTTTTCAGACATTTAAACACAAATTGTTGTAAAAATCTATTCAACATACAATAATAAGGCAATTTTAACACTTTTGTGGCATTTTAATTTTTGGACGTTTTTTGACTTTTTAGACATACTATAGTAGGGCCTTGTTTCAGGAGGTATTTTTTGACATCCAAGAATATCGCTTTTTTTAAGACATTTAAACACAAATTGTTGTATAAATCTATTCAACATACCATAATAAGGCATCTTTAACACTTTTGAGACATTTTAATTTTTGGACGTTTTTTGACTTTTTCGACATACTATAGTATGACTTTTTTTTCAGGAGGTATTTTTTGACATCCAATATTTTGGCTTTTTAATGACATTTAAACACAAAATATGCTGTAAATCCATTCAACATACCATAATAAGGTATTTCTATCACTTTTTAGACATTTTAATTTTTTGTCATTTTTTGACTTTTTCGACATACTATAGTATGACTTTTTTTTCAGGAGCTATTTTTTTGCCATCCAGTAATTTGGCTTTTTGATAACATTTAAACACAAATTATGCTGTAAATCCATTCAACATGCCATAATAAGGTATTTTTAACACTTCTGAGGCATTTTAATTGTTGGACGTTTTTTGACTTTTTCGACATACTATAGTATGACTTTTTTTTCAGGAGGTATTTTTTGACATCCAAGAATATCGCTTTTTTAAGACATTTAAAGACAAATTGTTGTATAAATCTATTCAATATACCATAATAAGGCAATTGTAACACTTTTGTGGCATTTAAATTTTTGGACGTTTTTTGACTTTTTCGACATACTATAGTATGACTTTTTTTTCAGGAGGTATTTTTTGACATCCAAGAATATTGCTTTTTGATGACATTTAAACACAAATTATGCTGTAAATCCATTCAACATGCCATAATAAGGTATTTTTAACACTTTTGAGGCATTTTAATTGTTGGACGTTTTTTGACTTTTTAGACATACTATAGTATGACTTTTTTTTCAGGAGGTATTTTTTGACATCCAAGAATATCGCTTTTTTAAGACATTTAAACACAAATTGTTGTATAAATCTATTCAACATACCACAATCAGGCATTTTTAACACTTTTGTGGCATTTTAATTTTTGGACGTTTTTTTACTTTTTCGACATACTATAGTATGACTTTTTTCAGGAGGTATTTTTTGACATCCAAGAATATCGCTTTTTTAAGACATTTAAACACAAATTGTTGTATAAATCTATTCAACATACCATAATAAGGCATTTTTAACACTTTTGTGGCATTTTAATTTTCGGATGTTTTTTGACTTTTTCGACATACTATAGTATGACTTTTTTTTCAGAAGGTATTTTTTTGATATCCAAGAATATTCCTTTTTTGAGACATTTAAAAACAAATTATGGTATAAATCTATTCAACATACCATAATAAGGTATTTTTATCACTTTTTAGACATTTTAATTTTTTGTCATTTTTTGACTTTTTCGACATACTATAGTATGACTTTTTTTTCAGGAGCTATTTTTTTGCCATCTAGTAATTTGGCTTTTTGATGACATTTAAACACAAATTATGCTGTAAATCCATTCAACATGCCATAATAAGGTATTTTTAACACTTTTGAGGCATTTTAATTGTTGGACGTTTTTTGACTTTTTAGACATACTATAGTATGACTTTTTTTTCAGGAGGTATTTTTTGACATCCAAGAATATCGCTTTTTTAAGACATTTAAACACAAATTGTTGTATAAATCTATTCAACATACCACAATCAGGCATTTTTAACACTGTTGTGGCATTTTAATTTTTGGACGTTTTTTGACTTTTTCGACATACTATAGTATGACTTTTTTCAGGAGATATTTTTTGACATCCAAGAATATTGCTTTTTTAAGACATTTAAACAAAAGTTGTGGTATGAATCTATTCAACATACCACAATAAGGCATTTTTAACACTTTTGAGGCATTTTAATTTTTGGACGGTTTTTGACTTTTTCGACATACTATAGTATGACTTTTTTTTCAGGAGGTATTTTTTGACATCCAATAATTTGGCTTTTTAATGACATTTAAACACAAAATATGCTGTAAATCCATTCAACATACCATAATAAGGTATTTCTATCACTTTTTAGACATTTTAATTTTTTGTCATTTTTTGACTTTTTCGACATACTATAGTATGACTTTTTTTTCAGGAGCTATTTTTTTGCCATCCAATAATTTGGCTTTTTGATGACATTTAAACACAAATTGTTGTATAAATCTATTCAACATACCATAATAAGGCATTTTTAACACTTTTGTGGCATTTTAATTTTTGGACGTTTTTTGACTTTTTCGCCATACTATAGTATGACTTTTTTTTCAGGAGGTATTTTTTGACATCGAAGAATATCGCTTTTTTAAGACATTTAAAGACAAATTGTTGTATAAATCTATTCAACATACCATAATAAGGCATTTTTAACACTTTTGTGGCATTTTAATTTTTGGACGTTTTTTGACTTTTTCGACATACTATAGTATGACTTTTTTTTCAAGACGTAGTTTTTGACATCCAAGAATATAGCTTTTTTTCAGACATTTAAACACAAATTGTGGTATGAATCTATTCAATATACCATAATAAGGCATTTTTAACATTTTTGAGGCATTTTAAGTTTTGGACGTTTTTTGACTTTTTCGACATACTATAGTATGACTTTTTTTTCAGGAGGTATTTTTTGACATCCAAGGATATTGCTTTTTTCAGACATTTAAACACAAATTGTGGTATGAATCTATTCAATATACCATAATAAGGCATTTTAACACTTTTGTGGCGTTTTAATTTTTGGACGGTTTTTGACTTTTTCGACATACTATAGTATGACTTTTTTTTCAGGAGGTATTTTTTGACATCCAATAATTTGGCTTTTTAATGACATTTAAACACAAAATATTCTGTAAATCCATTCAACAAACCATAATAAGGTATTTCTATCACTCTTTAGACATTTCAATTTTTTGAACATTTTTTGACTTTTTCGACATAATATAGTATGACTTTTTTTTCAGGGGGTATTTTTTGACATCCAAGAATATTGCTTTTTTCAGACATTTAAACATAAACTGTGGTATGAATCTATTCAACTTACCATAATAAGGCATTTTTAACACTTTTGAGGCATTTTAACTTTTGGACGGATTTTGACTTTTTCGACATACTATAGTATGACTTTTTTTTCAGGAGGTATTTTTTTGCTATCCAGTAATTTGGCTTTTTAATGACATTTAAACACAAATTATGCTGTAAATCCATTCAACATGCCATAATAAGGTATTTTTAACACTTTTGATGCATTTTAATTGTTGGACGTTTTTTGACTTTTTAGACATACGAAAGTATGACTTTTTTTTCAGGAGGTATTTTTTGACATCGAAGAATATCGCTTTTTTAAGACATTTAAAGACAAATTGTTTTATAAATCTATTCAACATACCATAATAAGGCAATTTTAACACTTTTGTGGCATTTTAATTTTTGGACGTTTTTTGACTTTTTCGACATACTATAGAATGACTTTTTTTTCAGGAGGTAGTTTTTGACATCCAAGAATATTGCTTTTTTCAGACATTTAAACACAAATTGTGGTATGAATCTATTCAATATACCATAATAAGGCATTTTTAACACTTTTGAGGCATTTTAATTTTTGGACGTTTTTTGACTTTTTCGACATACTATAGTATGACTTTTTTTTTCAATAGGTATTTTTTTGATATCCAAGAATATTGCTTTTTTTAAGACATTTAAAAGCAAATTATGGTATAAATCTATTCAACATACCATAATAAGGTATTTTTATCACTTTTTAGACATTTTAATTTTTTGTCATTTTTTGACTTTTTCGACATACTATAGTATGACTTTTTTTTCAGGAGCTATTTTTTTGCCATCCAGTAATTTGGCTTTTTGATGACATTTAAACACAAATTATGCTGTAAATCCATTCAACATGCCATAATAAGGTATTTTTAACACTTTTGAGGCATTTTAATTGTTGGACGTTTTTTGACTTTTTAGACATACTATAGTATGACTTTTTTTTCAGGAGGTATTTTTTGACATCCAAGAATATCGCTTTTTTAAGACATTTAAACACAAATTGTTGTATAAATCTATTCAACATACCACAATCAGGCATTTTTAACACTTTTGTGGCATTTTAATTTTTGGATGTTTTTTGACTTTTTCGACATACTATAGTATGACTTTTTTTTTCAGAAGGTATTTTTTTGATATCCAAGAATATTGCTTTTTTAAGACATTTAAAAACAAATTATGGTATAAATCTATTCAACATACCATAATAAGGTATTTTTATCACTTTTTAGACATTTTAATTTTTTGTCATTTTTTGACTTTTTCGACATACTATAGTATGACTTTTTTTTCAGGAGGTATTTTTTTGCCATCCAGTAATTTGGCTTTCTAATGACATTTAAACACAAATTATGCTGTAAATCCATTCAACATGCCATAATAAGGTATTTCTATCACTTTTTAGACATTTTAATTTTTTGTCATTTTTTGACTTTTTCGACATACTATAGTATGACTTTTTTTTCAGGAGCTATTTTTTTGCCATCCAGTAATTTGGCTTTTTGATGACATTTAAACACAAATTATGCTGTAAATCCATTCAACATGCCATAATAAGGTATTTTTAACACTTTTGAGGCATTTTAATTTTTGGACGTTTTTTGACTTTTTAGACATACTATATTATGACTTTTTTTTCAGGAGGTATTTTTTGACATCCAAGAATATCGCTTTTTTAAGACATTTAAACACAAATTGTTGTATAAATCTATTCAACATACCACAATCAAGCATTTTTAACACTTTTGTGGCATTTTAATTTTTGGACGTTTTTTGACTTTTTCGACATACTATAGTATGACTTTTTTCAGGAGATATTTTTTGACATCCAAGAATATTGCTTTTTTAAGACATTTAAACAAAAGTTGTGGTAAGAATCTATTCAACACACCATAATAAGGCATTTTTAACACTTTTGAGGCATTTTAATTTTTGAATGGTTATTGACTTTTTCGACATACTATAGTATGACTTTTTTCAGGAGGTATTTTTGACATCCAATAATTTGGCTTTTTAATGAAATTTAAAGACAAAATATGCTGTAAATCCATTCAACATACCATAATAAGGTATTTCTATCACTTTTTAGACATTTTAATTTTTTGTCATTTTTTGACTTTTTCGACATTTTTTTGTCATGACTTTTTTTCAAGAGCTATTTTTTGCCATCCAATAATTTGGCTTTTTGATGACATTTAAACACAAATTGTTGTATAAATCTATTCAACATACCATAATAAGGCATTTTTAACACTTTTGTAGCATTTTAATTTTTGGACGTTTTTTGACTTTTTCGACATACTATAGTATGACTTTTTTTTCAGGAGGTATTTTTTGACATCGAAGAATATCGCTTTTTTAAGACATTTAAAGACAAATTGTTGGATAAATCTATTCAACATACCATAATAAGGTATTTCTATCACTTTTAAGACATTTTAATTTTTAGTCATTTTTTGACTTTTTTGACATACTATAGTATGACTTTTTTTTCATGGGCTATTTTTTTGCCATCCAGTAATTTGGCTTTTTAATGACATTTAAACACAAAATATGCTGTAAATCCATTCAATAAACCATAATAAGGTATTTCTATCACTCTTTAGACATTTTAATTTATTGAACATTTTTTGACTTTTTCGACATACTATAGTATGACTTTTTTTTCAGGAGGTATTTTTTGACATCGAAGAATATTGCTTTTTTAAGACATTTAAACAAAAGTTGTGGTATGAATCTATTCAACATACCATAATAAGGCATTTTTAACACTTTTGAGGCATTTTAATTTTTGGAAATTTTTTGACTTTTTCTTCATACTATGGTATGACTTTTTTTTCAGGAGCTATTTTTTTGCCATCCAATAATTTGGCTTTTTGATGACATTTAAACACAAATTGTTGTATAAATCTATTCAACATACCATAATAAGGCATTTTTAACACTTTTGTAGCATTTTAATTTTTGGACGTTTTTTGACTTTTTCGACATACTATAGTATGACTTTTTTTTCAGGAGGTATTTTTTGACATCGAAGAATATCGCTTTTTTAAGACATTTAAACAAAAGTTGTGGTATGAATCTATTTAACATACCATAATAAGGCATTCTTAACACTTTTGAGGCATTTTAATTTTTGGACATTTTTTGACTTTTTCGACATACTATAGTATGACTTTTTTTTCAGGAGGTATTTTTTTGATATCCAAGAATATTGCTTTTTTTAAGACATTTAAACACAAATTGTGGTATAAATCTATTCAACATACCATGATAAGGCATTTTTAACACTTTTGAGGCATTTTAATTTTTTGACGTTTTTTGACTTTTTCGACATACTATAGTATGACTTTTTTTCAGGAGGCATTTTTTGACATCCAATAATTTGGCTTTTTAATGAAATTTAAACACAAATTATGCTGTAAAGCCATTCAACATACCATAACAAGGTATTTCTATCACTTTTTAGACATTTTAATATTACAACATTTTTTGACTTTTTCGACATACTATAGTATGACTTCTTTTTCAGGAGGTATTTTTTTGCCATCCAATAATTTGGCTTTTTAATGACATTTAAACACAAAATATGCTGTAAATCCATTCAGCATACCATAATAAGGTATTTTTAACACTTTTGAGGCATTTTAATTTTTGGACGTTTTGTGACTTTTTTGACATACTATAGTATGACTTTTTTTTCAGGAGGTATTTTTTAACATCCAAAAATATTGCTCTTTTAAGACATTTAAACACAAATTGTGGTATGAATCTATTCAACACACCATAATAAGGCATTTTTAACACTTTTGAGGCATTTTAATTTTTGGACGTTTTTTTTTACTTTTTCGACATACTATAGTATGACTTTTTTTCAGGAGGTATTTTTTTGACATCCAATAATTTGGCTTTTTAATGAAATTTAAACACAAATTATGCTGTAAATCCATTCAAGATACCATAACAAGGTATTTCTATCACTTTTTAGACATTTTAATATTACGACATTTTTTGACTTTTTCGACATACTATAGTATGACTTCTTTTTCAGGAGGTATTTTTTTGATATCCAAGAATATTGCTTTTTTAAGACATTTAAAAACAAATTATGGTATAAATCTATTCAACATACCATAACAAGGTTTTTTATCTCTTTTTAGACATTTTAATTTTTTGTCATTTTTTGACTTTTTCGACATACTATAGTATGACTTTTTTTTCAGGAGCTATTTTTTTGCCATCCAGTAATTTGGCTTTTTGATGACATTTAAACACAAATTATGCTGTAAATCCATTCAACATGCCATAATAAGGTATTTTTAACACTTTTGAGGCATTTTAATTGGTGGACGTTTTTTGACTTTTTAGACATACTATAGTATGACTTTTTTTTCAGGAGGTATTTTTTGACATCCAAGAATATCGCTTTTTTAAGACATTTAAACAGAAATTGTTGTATAAATCTATTCAACATACCACAATCAGGCATTTTTAACACTTTTGTGGCATTTTAATTTTTGGATGTTTTTTGACTTTTTCGACATACTATAGTATGACTTTTTTTTTCAGAAGGTATTTTTTTGATATCCAAGAATATTGCTTTTTTAAGACATTTAAAAACAAATTATGGTATAAATCTATTCAACATACCATAATAAGGTATTTTTATCACTTTTTAGACATTTTAATTTTTTGTCATTTTTTGACTTTTTCGACATACTATAGTATGACTTTTTTTTCAGGAGGTATTTTTTTGCCATCCAGTAATTTGGCTTTCTAATGACATTTAAACACAAATTATGCTGTAAATCCATTCAACATGCCATAATAAGGTATTTCTATCACTTTTTAGACATTTTAATTTTTTGTCATTTTTTGACTTTTTCGACATACTATAGTATGACTTTTTTTCAGAGCTATTTTTTGACATCCAAGAATGTTGCTTTTTTAAGACATTTAAACAAAAGTTGTGGTATGAATCTATTCAACATACCATAATAAGGCATTTTTAACACTTTTGAGGCATTTTAATTTTTTTGACGGTTTTTGACTTTTTCGACATACTATAGTATGACTTTTTTTTCAGGAGATATTTTTTTGATATCCAAGAATATTGCTTTTTTAAGATATTTAAAAACAAATTTTGGTATAAATCTATTCAACATACCATAATAAGGTATTTTTATCACTTTTCAGACCATTTAATTTTTTGAAATTTTTTGACTTTTTCGACATACTATGGTATGACTTTTTTTTCAGGAGCTGTTTTTTGACATCCAAGAATATTGCTTTTTTCAGACATTGAGACATAAATTGTGGTATGAATCTATTCAACATACCATAATAAGACATTTTTAACACTTTTGAGGAATTTTAGTTTTTGGACCTTTTTTGACTTTTTCAACATACTATAGTATGACTTTTTTTTCCAGGAGCTATTTTTTTGACATCCAATAATTTGGCTTTTTAATGACATTTAAACACAAAATATGCTGTAAAGCCATTCAACATACCATAATAAGGTATTTTTAACACTTTTGAGGCATTTTAATTTTTGGACGTTTTTTGACTTTTTCGACATACTATAGTATGACTTTTTTTCAGAGCTATTTTTTGACATCCAAGAATGTTGCTTTTTTAAGACATTTAAACAAAAGTTGTGGTATGAATCTATTCAACATACCATAATATGGCATTTTTAACACTTTTGAGGCATTTTAATTTTTGGACGTTTTTTGACTTTTTAGACATACTATATTATGACTTTTTTTTCAGGAGGTATTTTTTGACATCCAAGAATATCGCTTTTTTAAGACATTTAAACACAAATTGTTGTATAAATCTATTCAACATACCACAATCAGGCATTTTTAACACTTTTGTGGCATTTTAATTTTTGGACGTTTTTTGACTTTTTCGACATACTATAGTATGACTTTTTTCAGGAGATATTTTTTGACATCCAAGAATATTGCTTTTTTAAGACATTTAAACAAAAGTTGTGGTAAGAATCTATTCAACACACCATAATAAGGCATTTTTAACACTTTTGAGGCATTTTAATTTTTGGACGGTTATTGACTTTTTCGACATACTATAGTATGACTTTTTTTCAGGAGGTATTTTTTGACATCCAATAATTTGGCTTTTTAATGACATTTAAAGACAAAATATGCTGTAAATCCATTCAACATACCATAATAAGGTATTTCTATCACTTTTTAGACATTTTAATTTTTTGTCATTTTTTGACTTTTTCGACATTTTTTTGTCATGACTTTTTTTTCAAGAGCTATTTTTTTGCCATCCAATAATTTGGCTTTTTGATGACATTTAAACACAAATTGTTGTATAAATCTATTCAACATACCATAATAAGGCATTTTTAACACTTTTGTAGCATTTTAATTTTTGGACGTTTTTTGACTTTTTCGACATACTATAGTATGACTTTTTTTTCAGGAGGTATTTTTTGACATCGAAGAATATCGCTTTTTTAAGACATTTAAAGACAAATTGTTGGATAAATCTATTCAACATACCATAATAAGGTATTTCTATCACTTTTAAGACATTTTAATTTTCAGTCATTTTTTGACTTTTTTGACATACTATAGTATGACTTTTTTTTCATGAGCTATTTTTTTGCCATCCAGTAATTTGGCTTTTTAATGACATTTAAACACAAAATATGCTGTAAATCCATTCAATAAACCATAATAAGGTATTTCTATCACTCTTTAGACATTTTAATTTATTGAACATTTTTTGACTTTTTCGACATACTATAGTATGAATTTTTTTTCAGGAGGTATTTTTTGACATCGAAGAATATTGCTTTTTTTAGACATTTAAACAAAAGTTGTGGTATGAATCTATTCAACATACCATAATAAGGCATTTTTAACACTTTTGAGGCATTTTAATTTTTGGAAATTTTTTGACTTTTTCTTCATACTATGGTATGACTTTTTTTTCAGGAGCTATTTTTTTGCCATCCAATAATTTGGCTTTTTGATGACATTTAAACACAAATTGTTGTATAAATCTATTCAACATACCATAATAAGGCATTTTTAACACTTTTGTAGCATTTTAATTTTTGGACGTTTTTTGACTTTTTCGACATACTATAGTATGACTTTTTTTTCAGGAGGTATTTTTTGACATCGAAGAATATCGCTTTGTTAAGACATTTAAAGACAAATTGTTGTATAAATCTATTCAACATACCATAATAAGGTATTTCTATCACTTTTAAGACATTTTAATTTTTAGTCATTTTTTGACTTTTTTGACATACTATAGTATGACTTTTTTTTCAGGAGCTATTTTTTTGCCATCCAGTAATTTGGCTTTTTAATGACATTTAAACACAAAGTATGCTGTAAATCCATTCAATAAAACATAATAAGGTATTTCTATCACTCTTTAGACATTTTAATTTATTGAACATTTTTTGACTTTTTCGACATACTATAGTATGACTTTTTTTTCAGGAGGTATTTTTTGACATCGAAGAATATTGCTTTTTTTAGACATTTAAACAAAAGTTGTGGTATGAATCTATTCAACATACCATAATAAGGCATTTTTAACACTTTTGAGGCATTTTAATTTTTGGAAATTTTTTGACTTTTTCTTCATACTATGGCATGACTTTTTTTTCAGGAGCTATTTTTTGACATCCAAGAATATTGCTTTTTTCAGACATTTAAACATAAATTGTGGTATGAATCTATTCAACATACCATAATAAGGCATTTTTAACACTTTTGAGGCATTTTAATTTTTGGACGTTTTTTGAATTTTTTGACAAACTATAGTATGATTTTTTTTCAGGAGATGTTTTTTGACATCCAAAAATATTGCTTTTTTAAGACATTTAAACAAAAGTTGTGGTATGAATCTATTTAACATACCATAATAAGGCATTCTTAACACTTTTGAGGCATTTTAATTTTTGGACATTTTTTGACTTTTTCGACATACTATAGTATGACTTTTTTTTCAGGAGGTATTTTTTTGATATCCAAGAATATTGCTTTTTTTAAGACATTTAAACACAAATTGTGGTATAAATCTATTCAACATACCATGATAAGGCATTTTTAACACTTTTGAGGCATTTTAATTTTTTGACGTTTTTTGACATACTATAGTATGACTTTTTTTCAGGAGGCATTTTTTGACATCCAATAATTTGGCTTTTTAATGAAATTTAAACACAAATTATGCTGTAAATCCATTCAACATACCATAACAAGGTATTTCTATCACTTTTTAGACATTTTAATATTACGACATTTTTTGACTTTTTCGACATACTATAGTATGACTTCTTTTTCAGGTGGTATTTTTTTGCCATCCAATAATTTGGCTTTTTAATGACATTTAAACACAAAATATGCTGTAAATCCATTCAGCATACCATAATAAGGTATTTTTAACACTTTTGAGGCATTTTAATTTTTGGACGTTTTGTGACTTTTTTGACATACTATAGTATGACTTTTTTTTCAGGAGGTATTTTTAACATCCAAAAATATTGCTCTTTTAAGACATTTAAACACAAATTGTGGTATGAATCTATTCAACACACCATAATAAGGCATTTTTAACACTTTTGAGGCATTTTAATTTTTGGACGTTTTTTTTTACTTTTTCGACATACTATAGTATGACTTTTTTTCAGGAGGTATTTTTTTGACATCCAATAATTTGGCTTTTTAATGAAATTTAAAAACAAATTATGCTGTAAATCCATTCAAGATACCATAACAAGGTATTTCTATCACTTTTTAGACATTTTAATATTACGACATTTTTTGACTTTTTCGACATACTATAGTATGACTTCTTTTTCAGAAGGTATTTTTTTGATATCCAAGAATATTGCTTTTTTAAGACATTTAAAAACAAATTATGGTATAAATCTATTCAACATACCATAACAAGGTTTTTTATCTCTTTTTAGACATTTTAATTTTTTGAAATTTTTTGACTTTTTTGACATACTATGGAATGACTTTTTTCAGGAGGTATTTTTGACATCCAAGAATATTGCTTTTGATGACATTTAAACAAAAGTTGTGGTATGAATCTATTCAACATACCATAATAAGGCATTTTTAACACTTTTGTGGCATTTTAATTTTTGGACGTTTTTTGACTTTTTCGACATACTATAGTATGACTTTTTTTTCAGGAGGTATTTTTTGACATCCAAGAATATTGCTTTTTGATGACATTTAAACACAAATTGTTGTATAAATCTATTCAACATACCACAATCAGGCATTTTTAACACTTTTGTGGCATTTTAATTTTTGGACGTTTTTTGACTTTTTCGACATACTATAGTATGACTTTTTTCAGGAGGTATTTTTTGACATCCAAGAATATCGCTTTTTTAAGACATTTAAACACAAATTGTTGTATAAATCTATTCAACATACCATAATAAGGCATTTTTAACACTTTTGTGGCATTTTAATTTTTGGATGTTTTTTGACTTTTTCGACATACTATAGTATGACTTTTTTTTTCAGTAGGTATTTTTTTGATATCCAAGAATATTGCTTTTTTTAAGACATTTAAAAACAAATTATGGTATAAATCTATTCAACATACCATAATAAGGTATTTTTATCACTTTTTAGACATTTTAATTTTTTGTCATTTTTTGACTTTTTCGATATACTATAGTATGACTTTTTTTTCAGGAGGTATTTTTTTGCCATCCAGTAATTTGGCTTTCTAATGACATTTAAACACAAATTATGCTGTAAATCCATTCAACATGCCATAATAAGGTATTTCTATCACTTTTTAGACATTTTAATTTTTTGTCATTTTTTGACTTTTTCGACATACTATAGTATGACTTTTTTTTCAGGAGCTGTTTTTTGACATCCAAGAATATTGCTTTTTTCAGACATTGAGACATAAATTGTGGTATGAATCTATTCAACATACCATAATAAGACATTTTTAACACTTTTGAGGAATTTTAGTTTTTGGACCTTTTTTGACTTTTTCAACATACTATAGTATGACTTTTTTTTCAGGAGCTATTTTTTTGACATCCAATAATTTGGCTTTTTAATGACATTTAAACACAAAATATGCTGTAAAGCCATTCAACATACCATAATAAGGTATTTTTAACACTTTTGAGGCATTTTAATTTTTGGACGTTTTTTGACTTTTTCGACATACTATAGTATGACTTTTTTTCAGAGCTATTTTTTGACATCCAAGAATGTTGCTTTTTTAAGACATTTAAACAAAAGTTGTGGTATGAATCTATTCAACATACCATAATATGGCATTTTTAACACTTTTGAGGCATTTTAATTTTTTGACATTTTTTGACTTTTTCGACATACTATAGTATGACTTTTTTTTCAGTAGGTATTTTTTTGACATCCAATAATTTGGCTTTTTAATGACTTTTAAAAACAAATTATGCTGGAAATCCATTCAACATACCATAATAAGGTATTTCTATTACTTTTTAGAGATTTTAATTTTTTTAACATTTTTTGAGTTTTTCAACATACTATTGTATGACTTTTTTTTCAGGAGCTATTTTTTTGACATCCAATAATTTGGCTTTTTAATGACATTTAAACAAAATATGCTGTAAATCCATTCAACATGCCATAATAAGGTATTTTTAACACTCTTGTGGCATTTTAATTTTTGGACGTTTTTTGACTTTTTCGACATACTATAGTATGTCTTTTTTTTCAGGAGGTATTTTTTGACATCCAAGAATATTGCTTTTTGATGACATTTAAACACAAATTATGCTGTAAATCCATTCAACATGCCATAATAAGGTGTTTTTAACACTTTTGAGGCATTTTAATTTTTGGACGTTTTGTGACTTTTTTGACATACTATAATATGACTTTTTTTTCAGGAGGTATTTTTTGACATCCAAAAATATTGCTTTTTTAAGACATTTAAACACAAATTGTGGTATGAATCTATTCAACACACCATAATAAGGCATTTTTAACACTTTTGAGGCATTTTAATTTTTGGACGTTTTTTTTTACTTTTTCGACATACTATAGTATGACTTTTTTTCAGGAGGTATTTTTTTGACATCCAATAATTCGGCTTTTTAATGACATTTAAACACAAATTATGCTGTAAATCCATTCAACATACCATAACAAGGTATTTCTATCACTTTTTAGACATTTTAATACTACGACATTTTTTGACTTTTTCGACATACTATAGTATGACTTCTTTTTCAGGAGGTATTTTTTTGATATCCAAGAATATTGCTTTTTTAAGACATTTAAAAACAAATTATGGTATAAATCTATTCAACATACCATAACAAGGTTTTTTTATCTCTTTTTAGACATTTTAATTTTTTGAAATTTTTTGACTTTTTTGACATACTATGGAATGACTTTTTTTTCAGACATTTAAACAAAAGTTGTGGTATGAATCTATTCAACATACCATAATAAGGCATTTTTAACACTTTTGAGACATTTTAATTTTTGGACGTTTTTTGACTTTTTCGACACACTATAGTATGACTTTTTTTCAGGAGTTATTTTTTGACATCCAAGAATATTGCTTTTTTCAGACATTTAAACACAAATTGTTGTATAAATCTATTCAACATACCAGGAAAAGGTATTTCTATCACTTTTTAGACATTTTAATTTTTTGACATTTTTTGACTTTTTCGACATACTATAGCATGACTTTTTTTTCAGGAGGTATTTTTTGACATCCAAGAATATTGATTTTTTAAGACATTTAAACACAAATTGTGGTATAAATCTATTCAACATACCATAATAAGGCATTTTTAACACTTTTGAGGCATTTTAATTTTTGGACATTTTTTGACTTTTTCGACATACTATAGTATGACTTTTTTTTCAGGAGCTATTTTTTTGACATCCAATAATTTGGCTTTTTAATGACATTTAAACACAAAATATGCTGTAAATCCATTCAACATACCATGAAAAGGTAGTTCTATCACTTTTTAGACATTTTAATTTTTTGACATTTTTTGACTTTTTCGACATACTATAGTATGACTTTTTTTTCAGGAGGTATTTTTTGACATCCAAGAATATTGCTTTTTTCAGACATTTAAACACAAATTGTGCTATAAATCTATTCAACATACCATAATGAGTCATTTTTAACACTTTTGTGGCATTTTAAGTTTTGGACGTTTTTTGACTTTTTCGACATACTATAGTATGACTTTTTTTTCAGGAGGTAGTTTTTGACATCCAAGAATATTGATTTTTTCAGACATGTAAAGACAAATTATGCTGTAAATCCATTCAACATGCCATAATAAGGTATTTTTAACACTTTTGAGGCATTTTAATTGTTGGACGTTTTTTGACTTTTTCGACATACTATAGTATGACTTTTTTTTCAGGAGATATTTTTTGACATCCAAGAATATTGCTTTTTTAAGACATTTAAACACAAATTGTGGTATAAATCTATTCAACATACCATAAAAAGGCATTTTTAACACTTTTGAGGCATTTTAATTTTTTGACGGTTTTTGACTTTTTCGACATACTATAGTATGACTTTTTTTTCAGGAGGTATTTTTTTGATATCCAAGAATATTGCTTTTTTAAGACATTTAAAAACAAATTTTTGTATAAATCTATTCAACATACCATAATAAGGCATTTTTAACACTTTTGTGGCATTTTAATTTTTGGACGTTTTTTGACTTTTTCGACATACTATAGTATGACTTTTTTCAGGAGATATTTTTTGACATTAAAGAATATTGCTTTTTTAAGACATTTAAACAAAAGTTGTGATATGAATCTATTCAACATACCATAATAAGGCATTTTTAACACTTTTGAGGCATTTTAATTTTTGGAAGGTTTTTGACTTTTTCGACATACTATAGTATGACTTTTTTTTCAGCAGGTATTTTTTGACATCCAATATTTTGGCTTTTTAATGACATTTAAGCACAAAATATGCTGTAAATCCATTCAACATACCATAATAAGGTATTCCTATCACTTTTAAGACATTTTAATTTTTTGTCATTTGTTGACTTTTTCGACATACTCTAGTATGACTTTTTTTTCAGGAGCTATTTTTTTGCCATTCAGTAATTTGGCTTTTTGATGACATTTAAACACAAATTATGCTGTAAATCCATTCAACATGCCATAATAAGGTATTTGTAACACTTTTGAGGCATTTTAATTGTTGGACGTTTTTTGACTTTTTCGACATACTATAGTATGACTTTTTTTTCAGGAGATATTTTTTGACATCGAAGAATATCACTTTTTTAAGACATTTAAAGACAAATTGTTGTATAAATCTATTCAACATACCATAATAAGGCAATTTTAACTCTTTTGTGGCATTTTAATTTTTGGACGTTTTTTGACTTTTTCGACATACTATAGTATGACTTTTTTTTCAGGAGGTATTTTTTGACATCCAAGAATATTGCTTTTTGATGACATTTAAACACAAATTATGCTGTAAATCCATTCAACATGCCATAATAAGGTTTTTTTAACACTTTCGAGGCATTTTAATTGTTGGACGTTTTTTGACTTTTTAGACATACTATAGTATGACTTTTTTTTCAGGAGGTATTTTTTGACATCCAAGGATATTGCTTTTTTCAGACATTTAAACACAAATTGTGGTATGAATCTATTCAATATACCATAATAAGGCATTTTTAACACTTTTGTGGCGTTTTAATTTTTGGACGGTTTTTGACTTTTTCGACATACTATAGTATGACTTTTTTTTCAGGAGGTATTTTTTGACATCCAATAATTTGGCTTTTTAATGACATTTAAAAACAAAATATTCTGTAAATCCATTCAACAAACCATAATAAGGTATTTCTATCACTCTTTAGACATTTCAATTTTTTGAACATTTTTTGACTTTTTCGACATACTATAGTATGACTTTTTTTTCAGGGGGTATTTTTTGACATCCAAGGATATTGCTTTTTTCAGACATTTAAACATAAACTGTGGTATGAATCTATTCAACTTACCATAATAAGGCATTTTTAACACTTTTGAGGCATTTTAACTTTTGGACGGATTTTGACTTTTTCGACATACTATAGTATGACTTTTTTTTCAGGAGGTATTTTTTGACATCGAAGAATATGGCTTTTTTAAGACATTTAAAGACAAATTGTTTTATAAATCTATTCAACATACCATAATAAGGCAATTTTAACACTTTTGTGGCATTTTAATTTTTGGACGTTTTTTGACTTTTTCGACATACTATAGTATGACTTTTTTTTCAGGAGGTAGTTTTTGACATCCAAGAATATTGCTTTTTTCAGACATTTAAACACAAATTGTGGTATGAATCTATTCAATATACCATAATAAGGCATTTTTAACACTTTTGAGGCATTTTAATTTTTGGACGTTTTTTGACTTTTTCGACATACTATAGTATGACTTTTTTTTCAGGAGGTATTTTTTGACATCCAAGAATATTGCTTTTTGATGACATTTAAACACAAATTGTTGTATAAATCTATTCAACATACAATAATAAGGCATTTTTAACACTTTTGTGGCATTTTAATTTTTGGATGTTTTTTGACTTTTTCGACATACTATAGTATGACTTTTTTTTCAGAAGGTATTTTTTTGATATCCAAGAATATTGCTTTTTTAAGACATTTAAAAACAAATTATGGTATAAATCTATTCAACATACCATAATAAGGCATTTTTAACACTTTTGAGGCATTTTAATTTTTGGACGGTTTTTGACTTTTTCGACATACTATAGTATGACTTTTTTTTCAGGAGGTATTTTTTGACATCCAATAATTTGGCTTTTTAATGACATTTAAACACAAAATATGCTGTAAATCTATTCAACATACCATAATAAGGTATTTTTAACACTTTTGAGGCATTTTAATTGTTGGACGTTTTTGACTTTTTAGACATACTATAGTATGACTTTTTTCAGGAGGTATTTTTGACATCCAAGAATATTGCTTTTTCAGACATTTAAACACAAATTGTTGTATAAATCTATTCAATATACCATAATCAGGCATTTTAACACACTTTTGTGGCATTTTAATTTTTGGATGTTTTTGACTTTTTCGACATACTATAGTATGACTTTTTTTCAGAAGGTATTTTTTTGATATCCAAGAATATTGCTTTTTAAGACATTTAAAAACAAATTGTGGTATAAATCTATTCAACATACCATAATAAGGTATTTTTATCACTTTTGAGGCAGATTAATTTTTGGACGTGTTTTGACTTTTGAGACATACTATAGAATGACTTTATTTTTCAGGAGGTATTTTTTGACATCCAAAAATATTGCTTTTTAAGACATTTAAACACAAATTGTGGTATAAATCTATTCAACATACCATAATAAGGTATTTTTATCACTTTTAGACATTTTAATTTTTGTCATTTTTTGACTTTTTCGACATACTATAGTATGACTTTTTTCAGGAGCTATTTTTTGCCATCCAGTAATTTGGCTTTTGATGACATTTAAACACAAATTATGCTGTAAATCCATTCAACATGCCATAATAAGGTATTTTTAACACTTTTGAGGCATTTTAATTTTTGGACGTTTTTTGACTTTTAGACATACTATATTATGACTTTTTTTCAGGAGGTATTTTTGACATCCAAGAATATCGCTTTTTAAGACATTTAAACACAAATTGTTGTATAAATCTATTCAACATACCAAAATCAGGCATTTTTAACACTTTTGTGGCATTTTAATTTTTGGACGTTTTTTGACTTTTTCGACATACTATAGTATGACTTTTTTCAGGAGGTATTTTTTGACATCCAAGAATATCGCTTTTTTAAGACATTTAAACACAAATTGTTGTATAAATCTATTCAACACACCATAATAAGGCATTTTTAACACTTTTGAGGCATTTTAATTTTTGTCATTTTTTGACTTTTTCGACATACTATAGTATGACTTTTTCAGGAGGTATTTTTGACATCCAATAATTTGGCTTTTTAATGACATTTAAACACAAAATATGCTGTAAATCCATTCAACATACCATAATAAGGTATTTCTATCACTTTTAGACATTTTAATTTTTGTCATTTTTGACTTTTTCGACATACTATAGTCATGACTTTTTCAAGAGCTATTTTTGCCATCCAATAATTTGGCTTTTTGATGACATTTAAACACAAATTGTTGTATAAATCTATTCAACATACCATAATAAGGCATTTTTAACACTTTTGTAGCATTTTAATTTTTGGATGTTTTTGACTTTTTCGACATACTATAGTATGACTTTTTCAGGAGGTATTTTTGACATCCAAGAATATTGCTTTTTTCAGACATTTAAACATAAATTGTGGTATGAATCTATTCAACATACCATAATAAGGCATTTTTAACACTTTTGAGGCATTTTCACTTTTAGATGGTTTTTGACTTTTTCGACATAATATAGTATGACTTTTTTTACAGAAGGTATTTTTTTGCCATCCAGTAATTTGGCTTTTTAATGACATTTAAACACAAATTATGCTGTAAATCCATTCAACATGCCATAATAAGGTATTTTTAACACTTTTTAGACATTTTAATTTATTGAACATTTTTGACTTTTTCGACATACTATAGTATGACTTTTTTCAGGAGGTATTTTTGACATCGAAGAATTTGGCTTTTTGATGACATTTAAACACAAATTATGGTATGAATCTATTCAACACACCATAATAAGGCATTTTTAACACTTTTGAGGCATTTTAATTTTTGGATGTTTTTGACTTTTTAGACATACTATAGTATGACTTTTTTTCAGGAGGTATTTTTGACATCCAATAATTTGGCTTTTTAATGACATTTAAACACAAATTATGCTGTAAATCCATTCAAGATACCATAATAAGGTATTTCTATCACTTTTTAGACATTTTAATATTTTGAAATTTTTCGACTTATTTGACATACTATACTATGACTTTTTTTCAGGAGGTATTTTTTGATATCCAAGAATATTGCTTTTTAAGACATTTAAACAAATTGTTGTATAAATCTATTCAACATACCATAATAAGGTTTTTATCACTTTTTAGACATTTTAATTTTTGAAATTTTTTGACTTTTTGCGACATACTATAGTATGACTTTTTCAGGAGGTATTTTTGACATCCAAAAATTTGGCTTTTTAATGACATTTAAAAACAAATTGTGCTGTAAATCCATTCAACATACCATAATAAGGTATTTCTAACACTTTTGAGGCATTTTAATTTGACATTTTTGACTTTTTCGACATACTATACTATGACTTTTTTTCAGGAGCTATTTTTGACATCCAAGAATATTGCTTTTTCAGACATTTAAACACAAATTGTGGTATAAATCTATTCAATATACCATAATAAGGCATTTTTAACACTTTTGAGGCATTTTAATTTTGACTTTTGACATACTATACTATGACTTTTTCAGGAGGTATTTTTGACATCCAAGAATATTGCTTTTTGATGACATTTAAACACAAATTGTTGTATAAATCTATTCAACATACCACAATCAGGCATTTTTAACACTTTTGAGGCATTTTAATTTTGGACGTTTTTGACTTTTTAGACATACTATAGTATGACTTTTTTCAGGAGGTATTTTTGACATCCAATAATTTGGCTTTTTAATGACATTTAAACACAAATTATGCTGTAAATCCATTCAACATACCATAATAAGGTATTTTTAACACTTTTGATGCATTTTAATTGTTGGATGTTTTTGACTTTTTAGACATACTATAGTATGACTTTTTTCAGTAGGTATTTTTTGATATCCAAGAATATTGCTTTTTTAAGACATTTAAAGACAAATTATGGTATAAATCTATTCAACATACCATAATAAGGTATTTTTATCACTTTTTAGACATTTTAATTTTTGTCATTTTTGACTTTTTCGACATACTATAGTATGACTTTTTTTCAGGAGGTATTTTTTTTTGCCATCCAGTAATTTGGCTTTCTAATGACATTTAAACACAAATTGTGGTGTAAATCTATTCAATATACCATAATAAGGCATTTTTAACACTTTTGAGGCATTTTAATTTTTGGACGTTTTTTGACTTTTTCGACATACTATAGTATGACTTTTTTTTCAGGAGGTATTTTTTGACATCCAAGTATATTGCTTTTTGATGACATTTAAACACAAATTATGCTGTAAATCCATTCAACATGCCATAATAAGGTATTTTTAACACTTTTGAGGCATTTTAATTGTTGGACGTTTTTTGACTTTTTAGACATACTATAGTATGACTTTTTTTTCCAGGAGGTATTTTTTGACATCCAAGAATATCGCTTTTTTAAGACATTTAAACACAAATTGTTGTATAAATCTATTCAACATACCACAATCAGGCGTTTTTAACACTTTTGTGGCATTTTAATTTTTGGACGTTTTTTGACTTTTTCGACATACTATAGTATGACTTTTTTCAGGAGGTATTTTTTGACATCCAAGAATATCGCTTTTTTAAGACATTTAAACACAAATTGTTGTATAAATCTATTCAACATACCATAATAAGGCATTTTTAACACTTTTGTGGCATTTTAATTTTTGGACGTTTTTTGACTTTTTCGACATACTATAGTATGACTTTTTTCAGGAGGTATTTTTTGACATCCAAGAATATCGCTTTTTTAAGACATTTAAAAACAAATTATGGTATAAATCTATTCAACATACCATAATAAGGTATTTTTATCACTTTTTAGACGTTTTAATTTTTTGTCATTTTTTGACTTTTTCGACATACTATAGTATGACTTTTTTTTCAGGAGCTATTTTTTTGCCATCTAGTAATTTGGCTTTCTAATGACATTTAAACACAAATTATGCTGTAAATCCATTCAACATGCCATAATAAGGTATTTCTATCACTTTTTAGACATTTTAATTTTTTGTCATTTTTTGACTTTTTCGACATACTATAGTATGACTTTTTTTTCAGGAGCTATTTTTTTGCCATCCAGTAATTTGGCTTTTTGATGACATTTAAACACAAATTATGCTGTAAATCCATTCAACATGCCATAATAAGGTATTTTTAACACTTTTCAGACCATTTTAATTTTGAAATGTTTTTTGACTTTAGACATACTATAGTATGACTTTTTTCAGGAGGTATTTTTTGACATCCAAGAATATCGCTTTCAGACATTTAAACACAAATTGTGGTATGAATCTATTCAACATACCATAATAAGGCACATTTTTAACACTTTGGAGGCATTTTAATTGTTGGACCTTTTTGACTTTTTGAGACATACTATAGTATGACTTTTTTCAGGAGGTATTTTTGACATACAAGAATATCTCTTTTTTAAGACATTTAAACACAAATTGTTGTATAAATCTATTAAACATACAATAATAAGGCAATTTTAACACTTTTGTGGCATTTTAATTGTTGGACGTTTTTTGACTTTTTAGACATACTATACTATGACTTTTTTCAGGATGTATTTTTGACATCCAAGAATATTGCTTTTTAAGACATTTAAACAGAAATTGTGGTATAAATCTATTCAACATACCATAATAAGGCATTTTTAACACTTTTGAGGCATTTTAATTTTTGACATTTTTTGACTTTTAGACATACTATAGTATGACTTTTTTCAGGAGATATTTTTGACATCCAATAATTTGGCTTTTAATGACATTTAAACACAAAATATGCTGTAAATCCATTCAACATACCATAATAAGGTATTTCTATCACTTTTTAGACATTTTAATTTTTGTCATTTTTTGACTTTTTCGACATACTATAGTATGACTTTTTTTCAGGAGCTATTTTTGCCATCCAGTAATTTGGCTTTTTAATAACATTTAAACACAAATTATGCTGTAAATCCATTCAACATGCCATAATAAGGTATTTTTAACACTTCTGAGGCATTTTAATTGTTGGACGTTTTTGACTTTTTCGACATACTATAGTATGACTTTTTTCAGGAGGTATTTTTGACATCCAAGAATATCGCTTTTTAAGACATTTAAAGACAAATTGTTGTATAAATCTATTCAATATACCATAATAAGGCATTTGTAACACTTTTGTGGCATTTAAATTTTTGGACGTTTTTGACTTTTTCGACATACTATAGTATGACTTTTTCAGGAGGTATTTTTGACATCCAAGAATATTGCTTTTGATGACATTTAAACACAAATTATGCTGTAAATCCATTCAACATGCCATAATAAGGTATTTTTAACACTTTTGAGGCATTTTAATTGTTGGACGTTTTTGACTTTTTAGACATACTATAGTATGACTTTTTTTCAGGAGGTATTTTTGACATCCAATAATTTGGCTTTAATGACATTTAAACACAAATTATGCTGTAAATCCATTCAACATGCCATAATAAGGTATTTTTAACACTTTTGATGCATTTTAATTGTTGGACGTTTTGACTTTTTAGACATACTAAAGTTTGACTTTTTTCAGGAGATATTTTTGACATCAAGAATATCGCTTTTTAAGACATTTAAAGACAAATTGTTTTATAAATCTATTCAACATACCATAGTAAGGCAATTTTAACACTTTTGTGGCATTTTAATTTTGGACGTTTTTGACTTTTTCGACATACTATAGTATGACTTTTTTCAGGAGGTATTTTTGACATCAAGAATATCGCTTGTTTGAGACATTTAAAGACAAATTGTTGTATAAATCTATTCAACATACCATAATAAGGCATTTTTAACACTTTTTAGGCATTTTAATTTTTGGACGTTTTTGACTTTTTCGACATACTATAGTATGACTTTTTTCAGGAGATATTTTTGACATCCAAGAATATTGCTTTTTCAGACATTTAAACACAAATTGTGGTATGAATCTATTCAATATACCATAATAAGGCATTTTTAACACTTTTTAGGCATTTTAATTTTTGGACGTTTTTTGACTTTTTCGACATACTATAGTATGACTTTTTTTTCAGGAGGTAGTTTTTGACATCCAAGAATATTGCTTTTTTCAGACATTTAAACACAAATTGTGGTATGAATCTATTCAATATACCATAATAAGGCATTTTTAACACTTTTGAGGCATTTTAATTTTTGGACGTTTTTTGACTTTTTCGACATACTATAGTATGACTTTTTTTTCAGGAGGTATTTTTTGACATCCAAGAATATTGCTTTTTGATGACATTTAAACACAAATTATGCTGTAAATCCATTCAACATGCCATAATAAGGTATTTTTTAACACTTTAGAGGCATTTTAATTGTTGGACATTTTTTGACTTTTTCGACATACTATAGTATGACTTTTTTTTCAGGAGGTATTTTTTGACATCCAAGAATATTGCTTTTTTCAGACATTTAAACACAAATTGTGGTATGAATCTATTCAATATACCATAATAAGGCATTTTTAACACTTTTGAGGCATTTTAATTTTTGGACGTTTTTTGACTTTTTCGACATACTATAGTATGACTTTTTTTTCAGGAGGTATTTTTTGACATCCAAGAATATTGCTTTTTGATGACATTTAAACACAAATTATGCTGTAAATCCATTCAACATGCCATAATAAGGTATTTTTAACACTTTTGAGGCATTTTAATTGTTGGACGTTTTTTGACTTTTTAGACATACTATAGTATGACTTTTTTTTCAGGAGGTATTTTTTGACATCCAAGAATATCGCTTTTTTAAGACATTTAAACACAAATTGTTGTATAAATCTATTCAACATACCACAATCAGGCATTTTTAACACTTTTGTGGCATCTTAATTTTTGGACGTTTTTTGACTTTTTCGACATACTATAGTATGACTTTTTTCAGGAGGTATTTTTTGACATCCAAGAATATCGCTTTTTTAAGACATTTAAACACAAATTGTTGTATAAATCTATTCAACATACCATAATAAGGCATTTTTAACACTTTTGTGGCATTTTAATTTTTGGATGTTTTTTGACTTTTTTGACATACTATAGTATGACTTTTTTTTCAGAAGGTATTTTTTTGATATCCAAGAATATTGCTTTTTTAAGACATTTAAAAACAAATTATGGTATAAATCTATTCAACATACCATAATAAGGTATTTTTATCACTTTTTAGACATTTTAATTTTTTGTCATTTTTTGACTTTTTCGACATACTATAGTATGACTTTTTTCAGGAGCTATTTTTTGCCATCTAGTAATTTGGCTTTCTAATGACATTTAAACACAAATTGTGGTATAAATCTATTCAACATACCATAATAAGGTATTTCTATAACTTTGTAGACATTTTAATTTTATGACATTCTTTGACTTTTTCGACATACTATAGTATGACTTTTTTTCAGGAGCTATTTTTTTGCCATCCAGTAATTTGGCTTTTTGATGACATTTAAACACAAATTATGTTGTAAATCCATTCAACATGCCATAATAAGGTATTTTTAACACTTTTGAGGCATTTTAATTGTTGGACGTTTTTTGACTTTTTAGACATACTATAGTATGACTTTTTTTTCAGGAGGTATTTTTTGACATCCAAGAATATCGCTTTTTTAAGACATTTAAACACAAATTGTTGTATAAATCTATTCAACATACCACAATCAGGCATTTTTAACACTTTTGTGGCATTTTAATTTTTGGACGTTGTTTGACTTTTTCGACATACTATAGTATGACTTTTTTCAGGAGATATTTTTTGACATCCAAGAACATTGCTTTTTTAAGACATTTAAACAAAAGTTGTGGTATGAATCTATTCAACATACCACAATAAGGCATTTTTAACACTTTTGAGGCATTTTAATTTTTGGACGGTTTTTGACTTTTTCGACATACTATAGTATGACTTTTTTTTCAGGAGGTATTTTTTGACATCCAATAATTTGGCTTTTTAATGACATTTAAACACAAAATATGCTGTAAATCCATTCAACATACCATAATAAGGTATTTCTATCACTTTTTAGACATTTTAATTTTTTGTCATTTTTTGACTTTTTCGACATACTATAGTATGACTTTTTTTTCAGGAGCTATTTTTTGCCAATCAGTAATTTGGCTTTTTGATGACATTTAAACAGAAATTATGCTGTAAATCCATTCAACATGCCATAATAAGGTATTTTTAACACTTTTGAGGCATTTTAATTGTTGGATGTTTTTTGACTTTTTAGACATACTATAGTATGACTTTTTTTTCAGGAGGTATTTTTTGACATCCAAGAATATCGCTTTTTTAAGACATTTAAACACAAATTGTTGTATAAATCTATTCAACATACCATAATAAGGCATTTTTAACACTTTTGTGGCATTTTAATTTTTGGATGTTTTTTGACTTTTTCGACATACTATAGTATGACTTTTTTCAGGAGATATTTTTTGACATCCAAGAATATTGCTTTTTTAAGACATTTAAACAAAAGTTGTGGTATGAATCTATTCAACATACCACAATAAGGCATTTTTAACACTTTTGAGGCATTTTAATTTTTGGACGTTTTTTGACTTTTTCGACATACTATAGTATGACTTTTTTTTCAGGAGGTATTTTTTGACATCCAATAATTTGGCTTTTTAATGACATTTAAACACAAAATATGCTGTAAATCCATTCAACATACCATAATAAGGTATTTCTATCACTTTTTAGACATTTTAATTTTTTGTCATTTTTTGACTTTTTCGACATACTATAGTATGACTTTTTTTTCAGGAGCTATTTTTTGCCAATCAGTAATTTGGCTTTTTGATGACATTTAAACAGAAATTATGCTGTAAATCCATTCAACATGCCATAATAAGGTATTTTTAACACTTTTGAGGCATTTTAATTGTTGGATGTTTTTTGACTTTTTAGACATACTATAGTATGACTTTTTTTTCAGGAGGTATTTTTTGACATCCAAGAATATCGCTTTTTTAAGACATTTAAACACAAATTGTTGTATAAATCTATTCAACATACCATAATAAGGCATTTTTAACACTTTTGTGGCATTTTAATTTTTGGATGTTTTTTGACTTTTTTGACATACTATAGTATGACTTTTTTTCAGAAGGTATTTTTTGATATCCAAGAATATTGCTTTTTAAGACATTTAAAAACAAATTATGGTATAAATCTATTCAACATACCATAATAAGGTATTTTTATCACTTTTTAGACATTTTAATTTTTGTCATTTTTTGACTTTTTCGACATACTATAGTATGACTTTTTTTTCAGGAGCTATTTTTTTGCCATCTAGTAATTTGGCTTTCTAATGACATTTAAACACAAATTATGCTGTAAATCCATTCAACATGCCATAATAAAGTATTTCTATCACTTTTTAGACATTTTAATTTTTTGTCATTTTTTGACTTTTTCGACATACTATAGTATGACTTTTTTCAGGAGCTATTTTTGCCATCTAGTAATTTGGCTTTCTAATGACATTTAAACACAAATTATGCTGTAAATCCATTCAACATACCATAATAAGGTATTTCTATCACTTTTTAGACATTTTAATTTTTTGTCATTTTTTGACTTTTTCGACATACTATAGTATGACTTTTTTTTCAGGAGCTATTTTTTGCCAATCAGTAATTTGGCTTTTTGATGACATTTAAACAGAAATTATGCTGTAAATCCATTCAACATGCCATAATAAGGTATTTTTAACACTTTTGAGGCATTTTAATTGTTGGATGTTTTTTGACTTTTTAGACATACTATAGTATGACTTTTTTTTCAGGAGGTATTTTTTGACATCCAAGAATATCGCTTTTTTAAGACATTTAAACACAAATTGTTGTATAAATCTATTCAACATACCATAATAAGGCATTTTTAACACTTTTGTGGCATTTTAATTTTTGGATGTTTTTTGACTTTTTTGACATACTATAGTATGACTTTTTTTTCAGAAGGTATTTTTTTGATATCCAAGAATATTGCTTTTTTAAGACATTTAAAAACAAATTATGGTATAAATCTATTCAACATACCATAATAAGGTATTTTTATCACTTTTTAGACATTTTAATTTTTTGTCATTTTTTGACTTTTTCGACATACTATAGTATGACTTTTTTTTCAGGAGCTATTTTTTTGCCATCTAGTAATTTGGCTTTCTAATGACATTTAAACACAAATTATGCTGTAAATCCATTCAACATGCCATAATAAGGTATTTCTATCACTTTTTAGACATTTTAATTTTTTGTCATTTTTTGACTTTTTCGACATACTATAGTATGACTTTTTTTTCAGGAGCTATTTTTTTGCCATCTAGTAATTTGGCTTTCTAATGACATTTAAACACAAATTATGCTGTAAATCCATTCAACATGCCATAATAAGGTATTTCTATCACTTTTTAGACATTTTAATTTTTTGTCATTTTTTGACTTTTTCGACATACTATAGTATGACTTTTTTTTCAGGAGCTATTTTTTGCCAATCAGTAATTTGGCTTTTTGATGACATTTAAACAGAAATTATGCTGTAAATCCATTCAACATGCCATAATAAGGTATTTTTAACACTTTTGAGGCATTTTAATTGTTGGATGTTTTTTGACTTTTTAGACATACTATAGTATGACTTTTTTTTCAGGAGGTATTTTTTGACATCCAATAATTTGGCTTTTTAATGACATTTAAACACAAAATATGCTGTAAATCCATTCAACATACCATAATAAGGTATTTCTATCACTTTTTAGACATTTTAATTTTATGACATTTTTTGACTTTTTCGACATACTAAAGTATGACTTTTTTTTCAGGAGCTATTTTTTGACATCCAAGAATATTGCTTTTTTCAGACATTTAAACACAAATTGTGGTATGAATCTATTCAACATACCATAATAAGGCATTTTTAACACTTTTGAGGCATTTTAATTTTTGGATGTTTTTTGACTTTTTCGACATATAGTATGACTTTTTTTTTCAGGAGGTATTTTTTGACATCCAATAATTTGGCTTTTTAATGACATTTAAACACAAAATATGCTGTAAATCCATTCAACATACCATAATAAGGTATTTCTATCACTTTTTAGACATTTTAATTTTATGACGTTTTTTGACTTTTTAGACATACTATAGTATGACTTTTTTTTCAGGAGGTATTTTTTGACATCCAAGAATATCGCTTTTTTAAGACATTTAAACACAAATTGTTGTATAAATCTATTCAACATACAATAATAAGGCAATTTTAACACTTTTGTGGCATTTTAATTGTTGGACGTTTTTTGACTTTTTAGACGTACTATAGTAGGGCCTTGTTTCAGGATGTATTTTTTGACATCCAAGAATATCGCTTTTTTAAGACATTTAAACAGAAATTGTTGTATAAATCTATTCAACATACCATAATAAGGCATTTTTAACACTTTTGAGGCATTTTAATTTTTGGACGTTTTTTGACTTTTTCGACATACTATAGTATGACTTTTTTTTCAGGAGGTATTTTTTGACATCCAATATTTTGGCTTTTTAATGACATTTAAACACAAAATATGCTGTAAATCCATTCAACATACCATAATAAGGTATTTCTATCACTTTTTAGACATTTTAATTTTATGTAATTTTTGACTTTTTCGACATACTATAGTATGACTTTTTCAGGAGCTATTTTTGCCATCCAGTAATTTGGCTTTTTGATAACATTTAAACACAAATTATGCTGTAAATCCATTCAACATGCCATAATAAGGTATTTTTAACACTTCTGAGGCATTTTAATTGTTGGACGTTTTTTGACTTTTTCGACATACTATAGTATGACTTTTTTTTCAGGAGGTATTTTTTGACATCCAAGAATATCGCTTTTTTAAGACATTTAAAGACAAATTGTTGTATAAATCTATTCAATATACCATAATAAGGCAATTGTAACACTTTTGTGGCATTTAAATTTTTGGACGTTTTTTGACTTTTTCGACATACTATAGTATGACTTTTTTTTCAGGAGGTATTTTTTGACATCCAAGAATATTGCTTTTTGATGACATTTAAACACAAATTATGCTGTAAATCCATTCAACAAGGTATTTCTATCACTTTTTAGACATTTTAATTTTTTGTCATTTTTTGACTTTTTCGACATACTATAGTATGACTTTTTTTTCAGGAGCTATTTTTTTGCCATCTAGTAATTTGGCTTTCTAATGACATTTAAACACAAATTATGCTGTAAATCCATTCAACATGCCATAATAAGGTATTTCTATCACTTTTTAGACATTTTAATTTTTTGTCATTTTTTGACTTTTTCGACATACTATAGTATGACTTTTTTTTCAGGAGCTATTTTTTGCCAATCAGTAATTTGGCTTTTTGATGACATTTAAACAGAAATTATGCTGTAAATCCATTCAACATGCCATAATAAGGTATTTTTTAACACTTTTGAGGCATTTTAATTGTTGGATGTTTTTTGACTTTTTCGACATACTATAGTATGACTTTTTTTTCAGGAGGTATTTTTTGACATCCAATAATTTGGCTTTTTAATGACATTTAAACACAAAATATGCTGTAAATCCATTCAACATACCATAATAAGGTATTTCTATCACTTTTTAGACATTTTAATTTTATGACATTTTTTGACTTTTTCGACATACTAAAGTATGACTTTTTTTTCAGGAGCTATTTTTTGACATCCAAGAATATTGCTTTTTTCAGACATTTAAACACAAATTGTGGTATGAATCTATTCAACATACCATAATAAGGCATTTTTAACACTTTTGAGGCATTTTTTTTTGACATCCAAGAATATCGCTTTTTTAAGACATTTAAAGACAAATTGTTGTATAAATCTATTCAATATACCATAATAAGGCAATTGTAACACTTTTGTGGCATTTAAATTTTTGGACGTTTTTTGACTTTTTCGACATACTATAGTATGACTTTTTTTTCAGGAGGTATTTTTTGACATCGAAGAATATCGCTTTTTTAAGACATTTAAACACAAATTGTTGTAAAAATCTATTCAACATACAATAATAAGGCAATTTTAACACTTTTGTGGCATTTTAATTTTTGGACGTTTTTTGACTTTTTAGACATACTATAGTAGGGCCTTGTTTCAGGAGGTATTTTTTGACATCCAAGAATATCGCTTTTTTAAGACATTTAAACACAAATTGTTGTAGAAATCTATTCAACATACCATAATAAGGCATTTTTAACACTTTTGAGACATTTTAATTTTTGGACGTTTTTTGACTTTTTCGACATACTATAGTATGACTTTTTTTTCAGGAGGTATTTTTTGACATCCAATATTTTGGCTTTTTAATGACATTTAAACACAAAATATGCTGTAAATCCATTCAACATACCATAATAAGGTATTTCTATCACTTTTTAGACATTTTAATTTTTTGTAATTTTTTGACTTTTTCGACATACTATAGTATGACTTTTTTTTCAGGAGCTATTTTTTTGCCATCCAGTAATTTGGCTTTTTGATAACATTTAAACACAAATTATGCTGTAAATCCATTCAACATGCCATAATAAGGTATTTTTAACACTTCTGAGGCATTTTAATTGTTGGACGTTTTTTTGACTTTTTCGACATACTATAGTATGACTTTTTTTTCAGGAGGTATTTTTTGACATCCAAGAATATCGCTTTTTTAAGACATTTAAAGACAAATTGTTGTATAAATCTATTCAATATACCATAATAAGGCAATTGTAACACTTTTGTGGCATTTAAATTTTTGGACGTTTTTTGACTTTTTCGACATACTATAGTATGACTTTTTTTTCAGGAGGTATTTTTTGACATCCAAGAATATTGCTTTTTGATGACATTTAAACACAAATTATGCTGTAAATCCATTCAACATGCCATAATAAGGTATTTTTAACACTTTTGAGGCATTTTAATTGTTGGACGTTTTTTGACTTTTTAGACATACTATAGTATGACTTTTTTTTCAGGAGGTATTTTTTGACATCCAATAATTTGGCTTTTTAATGACATTTAAACACAAATTATGCTGTAAATCCATTCAACATGCCATAATAAGGTATTTTTAACACTTTTGATGCATTTTAATTGTTGGACGTTTTTTGACTTTTTCGACATACTATAGTATGACTTTTTTTTCAGGAGGTATTTTTTGACATCCAAGAATATCGCTTTTTTAAGACATTTAAAGACAAATTGTTGTATAAATCTATTCAACATACCATAATAAGGTATTTCTATCACTTTTAAGACATTTTAATTTTTAGTCATTTTTTGACTTTTTTGACATACTATAGTATGACTTTTTTTTCAGGAGCTATTTTTTTGCCATCCAGTAATTTGGCTTTTTAATGACATTTAAACACAAAATATGCTGTAAATCCATTCAACAAACCATAATAAGGTATTTCTATCACTTTTTAGACATTTTAATTTTTTGTCATTTTTTGACTTTTTCGACATACTATAGTATGACTTTTTTTTCAGGAGCTATTTTTTTGCCATCCAGTAATTTGGCTTTTTGATGACATTTAAACACAAATTATGCTGTAAATCCATTCAACATGCCATAATAAGGTATTTTTAACACTTTTGAGGCATTTTAATTGTTGGACGTTTTTTGACTTTTTAGACATACTATAGTATGACTTTTTTTTCAGGAGGTATTTTTTGACATCCAAGAATATCGCTTTTTTAAGACATTTAAACACAAATTATGCTGTAAATCCATTCAACATGCCATAATAAGGTATTTCTATCACTTTTTAGACATTTTTATTTTTTGTCATTTTTTGACTTTTTCGACATACTATAGTATGACTTTTTTTCAGAGCTATTTTTTGACATCCAAGAATGTTGCTTTTTTAAGACATTTAAACAAAAGTTGTGGTATGAATCTATTCAACATACCATAATAAGGCATTTTTAACACTTTTGAGGCATTTTAATTTTTTTGACGGTTTTTGACTTTTTCGACATACTATAGTATGACTTTTTTTTGAGGAGGTATTTTTTTGATATCCAAGAATATTGCTTTTTTAAGACATTTAAAAACAAATTGTGGTATAAATCTATTCAACATACCAGGAAAAGGTATTTCTATCACTTTTTAGACATTTTAATTTTTTGACATTTTTTGACTTTTTCGACATACTATAGCATGACTTTTTTTTCAGGAGGTATTTTTTGACATCCAAGAATATTGCTTTTTTTAAGACATTTAAACACAAATTGTGGTATAAATCTATTCAACATACCATAATAAGGCATTTTTAACACTTTTGAGGCATTTTAATTTTTGGACATTTTTTGACTTTTTCGACATACTATAGTATGACTTTTTTTTCAGGAGCTATTTTTTTGACATCCAATAATTTGGCTTTTTAATGACATTTAAACACAAAATATGCTGTAAATCCATTCAACATACCATGAAAAGGTATTTCTATCACTTTTTAGACATTTTAATTTTTTGACATTTTTTGACTTTTTCGACATACTATAGTATGACTTTTTTTTCAGGAGGTATTTTTTGACATCCAAGAATATTGCTTTTTTCAGACATTTAAACACAAATTGTGCTATAAATCTATTCAACATACCATAATGAGTCATTTTTAACACTTTTGTGGCATTTTAAGTTTTGGACGTTTTTTGACTTTTTCGACATACTATAGTATGACTTTTTTTTCAGGAGGTAGTTTTTGACATCCAAGAATATTGATTTTTTCAGACATTTAAACACAAATTATGCTGTAAATCCATTCAACATGCCATAATAAGACATTTTTAACACTTTTGAGGAATTTTAGTTTTTGGACCTTTTTTGACTTTTTCAACATACTATAGTATGACTTTTTTTTCAGAAGCTATTTTTTTGACATCCAATAATTTGGCTTTTTAATGACATTTGAAAACAAATTATGCTGTAAATCCATTCAACATACCATAATAAGGTATTTCTATCACTTTTTAGACATTTTAATTTTTTGTCATTTTTTGACTTTTTCGACATACTATAGTATGACTTTTTTTTCAGGAGCTATTTTTTTGCCATCCAGTAATTTGGCTTTTTGATGACATTTAAACACAAATTATGCTGTAAATCCATTCAACATGCCATAATAAGGTATTTTTAACACTTTTGAGGCATTTTAATTGTTGGACGTTTTTTGACTTTTTAGACATACTATAGTATGACTTTTTTTTCAGGAGGTATTTTTTGACATCCAAGAATATCGCTTTTTTAAGACATTTAAACACAAATTATGCTGTAAATCCATTCAACATGCCATAATAAGGTATTTCTATCACTTTTTAGACATTTTTATTTTTTGTCATTTTTTGACTTTTTCGACATACTATAGTATGACTTTTTTTCAGAGCTATTTTTTGACATCCAAGAATGTTGCTTTTTTAAGACATTTAAACAAAAGTTGTGGTATGAATCTATTCAACATACCATAATAAGGCATTTTTAACACTTTTGAGGCATTTTAATTTTTTTGACGGTTTTTGACTTTTTCGACATACTATAGTATGACTTTTTTTTGAGGAGGTATTTTTTTGATATCCAAGAATATTGCTTTTTTAAGACATTTAAAAACAAATTGTGGTATAAATCTATTCAACATACCAGGAAAAGGTATTTCTATCACTTTTTAGACATTTTAATTTTTTGACATTTTTTGACTTTTTCGACATACTATAGCATGACTTTTTTTTCAGGAGGTATTTTTTGACATTCAAGAATATTGCTTTTTTTGAGACATTTAAACACAAATTGTGGTATAAATCTATTCAACATACCATAATAAGGCATTTTTAACACTTTTGTGGCATTTTAATTTTTGGACATTTTTTGACTTTTTCGACATACTATAGTATGACTTTTTTTTCAGAGCTATTTTTTGACATCCAAGAATATTGCTTTTTTAAGACATTTAAACAAAAGTTGTGGTATGAATCTATTCAACATACCATATTAAGGCATTTTTAACACTTTTGAGGCATTTTAATTTTTTGACATTTTTTTACTTTTTCGACATATGTATACGTATGACTTTTTTTCAGGAGCTATTTTTTTGACATCCAATAATTTGGCTTTTTAATGACATTTAAACACAAAATATGCTGTAAATCCATTAAACATACCATAATAAGGTATTTCTATCACTTTTTAGACATTTTAATTTTATGACATTTTTGACTTTTTCGACATACTATAGTATGACTTTTTTTTCAGGAGGTATTTTTTGACATCCAAGAATATTGCTTTTTTCAGACATTTAAACACAAATTGTGCTATAAATCTATTCAACATACCATAATGAGTCATTTTTAACACTTTTGTGGCATTTTAAGTTTTGGACGTTTTTTGACTTTTTCGACATACTATAGTATGACTTTTTTTTCAGGAGGTAGTTTTTGACATCCAAGAATATTGATTTTTTCAGACATTTAAACACAAATTATGCTGTAAATCCATTCAACATGCCATAATAAGACATTTTTAACACTTTTGAGGAATTTTAGTTTTTGGACCTTTTTTGACTTTTTCAACATACTATAGTATGACTTTTTTTTCAGAAGCTATTTTTTTGACATCCAATAATTTGGCTTTTTAATGACATTTGAAAACAAATTATGCTGTAAATCCATTCAACATACCATAATAAGGTATTTCTATCACTTTTTAGACATTTTAATTTTTTTTAACATTTTTTGACTTTTTCAACATACTATTGTATGACTTTTTTTTCAGGAGCTATTTTTTTGACATCCAATAATTTGGCTTTTTAATGACATTTAAACACAAAATATGCTGTAAATCCATTCAACATGTCATAAAAAGGTATTTTTAACACTTTTGAGGCATTTTAATTGTTGGACTTTTTTTGACTTTTTAGACATACTATAGTAGGACTTTTTTTCAGGAGGTATTTTTTGACATCCAAGAATATCGCTTTTTTAAGACATTTAAACACAAATTGTTGTATAAATCTATTCAACATACCATAATAAGGCATTTTTAACACTTTTGTGGCATTTTAAATTTTGGACGTTTTTTGACTTTTTCGACATACTATAGTATGACTTTTTTCAGGAGATATTTTTTGACATTAAAGAATATTGCTTTTTTAAGACATTTAAACAAAAGTTGTGGTATGAATCTATTCAACATACCATAATAAGGCATTTTTAACACTTTTGAGGCATTTTAATTTTTGGACGTTTTTTGAATTTTTCAACATACTATAGTATGACTTTTTTTTCAGCAGGTATTTTTTGACATCCAATATTTTGGCTTTTTAATGACATTTAAGCACAAAATATGCTGTAAATCCATTCAACATACCATAATAAGGTATTCCTATCACTTTTAAGACAATTTAATTTTTTGTCATTTGTTGACTTTTTCGACATACTCTAGTATGACTTTTTTTTCAGGAGCTATTTTTTTGCCATTCAGTAATTTGGCTTTTTGATGACATTTAAACACAAATTATGCTGTAAATCCATTCAACATGCCATAATAAGGTATTTGTAACACTTTTGAGGCATTTTAATTGTTGGACGTTTTTTGACTTTTTCGACATACTATAGTATGACTTTTTTTTCAGGAGATATTTTTTGACATCGAAGAATATCACTTTTTTAAGACATTTAAAGACAAATTGTTGTATAAATCTATTCAACATACCATAATAAGGCAATTTTAACTCTTTTGTGGCATTTTAATTTTTGGACGTTTTTTGACTTTTTCGACATACTATAGTATGACTTTTTTTTCAGGAGGTATTTTTTGACATCCAAGAATATTGCTTTTTGATGACATTTAAACACAAATTATGCTGTAAATCCATTCAACATGCCATAATAAGGTGTTTTTAACACTTTTGAGGCATTTTAATTTTTGGACGTTTTGTGACTTTTTTGACATACTATAGTATGACTTTTTTTTCAGGAGGTATTTTTTGACATCCAAAAATATTGCTTTTTTGAGACATTTAAACACAAATTGTGGTATGAATCTATTCAACACACCATAATAAGGCATTTTTAACACTTTTGAGGCATTTTAATTTTTGGACGTTTTTTTTTACTTTTTCGACATACTATAGTATGACTTTTTTTCAGGAGGTATTTTTTTGACATCCAATAATTCGGCTTTTTAATTACATTTAAACACAAATTATGCTGTAAATCCATTCAACATAGCATAATAAGGTATTTCTATCACTTTTTAGACATTTTAATTTTACGACATTTTTTGACTGTTTCGACATACTATAGTATGCCTTTTTTTTCAGAAGGTATTTTCTGACATCCAAGAATATTGCTTTTTTCAGACATTTAAACACAAATTGTGGTATAAATCTATTCAACATACCATGAAAAGGTATTTCTATCACTTTTTAGACATTTTAATTTTTTGACATTTTTTGACTTTTTCGACATACTATAGCATGACTTTTTTTTCAGGAGGTATTTTTTGACATCCAAGAATATTGATTTTTTAAGACACTTAAACACAAATTGTGGTGTAAATCTATTCAACATACCATAATAAGGCATTTTTAACACTTTTGAGGCATTTTAATTTTTGGACATTTTTTGACTTTTTGACATACTATAGTATGACTTTTTTTTCAGGAGCTATTTTTTTGACATCCAATAATTTGGCTTTTTAATGACATTTAAACACAAAATATGCTGTAAATCCATTCAACATACCATAATAAGGTATTTCTATCACTTTTTAGACATTTTAATTTTTTGACATTTTTTGACTTTTTCGACATACTATAGTATGACTTTTTTTTCAGGAGGTATTTTTTGACATCCAAGAATATTGCTTTTTTCAGACATTTAAACACAAATTGTGGTATAAATCTATTCAACATACCATAACAAGGTTTTTTTTTATCTCTTTTTAGACATTTTAATTTTTTGAAATTTTTTGACTTTTTTGACATACTATGGAATGACTTTTTTTTCAGACATTTAAACAAAAGTTGTGGTATGAATCTATTCAACATACCATAATAAGGCATTTTTAACACTTTTGAGACATTTTAATTTTTGGACGTTTTTTGACTTTTTCGACACACTATAGTATGACTTTTTTTCAGGAGTTATTTTTTGACATCCAAGAATATTGCTTTTTTCAGACATTTAAACACAAATTGTGGTATAAATCTATTCAACATACCAGGAAAAGGTATTTCTATCACTTTTTAGACATTTTAATTTTTTGACATTTTTTGACTTTTTCGACATACTATAGCATGACTTTTTTTTCAGGAGGTATTTTTTGACATCCAAGAATATTGCTTTTTTTAAGACATTTAAACACAAATTGTGGTATAAATCTATTCAACATACCATAATAAGGCATTTTTAACACTTTTGAGGCATTTTAATTTTTGGACATTTTTTGACTTTTTCGACATACTATAGTATGACTTTTTTTTCAGGAGCTATTTTTTTGACATCCAATAATTTGGCTTTTTAATGACATTTAAACACAAAATATGCTGTAAATCCATTCAACATACCATGAAAAGGTATTTCTATCACTTTTTAGACATTTTAATTTTTTGACTTTTTCGACATACTATAGTATGACTTTTTTTTCAGGAGGTATTTTTTGACATCCAAGAATATTGCTTTTTTCAGACATTTAAACACAAATTGTGCTATAAATCTATTCAACATACCATAATGAGTCATTTTTAACACTTTTGTGGCATTTTAAGTTTTGGACGTTTTTTGACTTTTTCGACATACTATAGTATGACTTTTTTTTCAGGAGGTAGTTTTTGACATCCAAGAATATTGATTTTTTCAGACATTTAAACACAAATTATGCTGTAAATCCATTCAACATGCCATAATAAGGTATTTTTAACACTTTTGAGGCATTTTAATTGTTGGACGTTTTTTGGCTTTTTAGACATACTATAGTATGACTTTTTTTTCAGGAGGTATTTTTTGACATCCAAGAATATCACTTTTTTAAGACATTTAAACACAAATTGCTGTATAAATCTATTTAACATACCATAATAAGGCATTTTTAACATTTTTGTGGCATTTTAATTTTTGGACGTTTTTTGACTTTTTCGACATACTATAGTATGACTTTTTTTTCAGGAGATATTTTTTGACATCCAAGAATATTGCTTTTTTAAGACATTTAAACACAAATTGTGGTATAAATCTATTCAACATACCATAAAAAGGCATTTTTAACACTTTTGAGGCATTTTAATTTTTTGACGGTTTTTGACTTTTTCGACATACTATAGTATGACTTTTTTTTCAGGAGGTATTTTTTTGATATCCAAGAATATTGCTTTTTTAAGACATTTAAAAACAAATTTTGGTATAAATCTATTCAACATACCATAATAAGGTATTTTTATCACTTTTTAGACATTTTAATTTTTTGAAATTTTTTGACTTTTTCGACATACTATGGTATGACTTTTTTTTCAGGAGCTATTTTTTGACATCCAAGAATATTGCTTTTTTCAGACATTGAGACATAAATTGTGGTATGAATCTATTCAACATACCATAATAAGACATTTTTAACACTTTTGAGGAATTTTAGTTTTTGGACCTTTTTTGACTTTTTCAACATACTATAGTATGACTTTTTTTTCAGGAGCTATTTTTTTGACATCCAATAATTTGGCTTTTTAATGACATTTAAACACAAAATATGCTGTAAAGCCATTCAACATACCATAATAAGGTATTTTTAACACTTTTGAGGCATTTTAATTTTTGGACGTTTTTTGACTTTTTCGACATACTATAGTATGACTTTTTTTCAGAGCTATTTTTTGACATCCAAGAATGTTGCTTTTTTAAGACATTTAAACAAAAGTTGTGGTATGAATCTATTCAACATACCATAATAAGGCATTTTTAACACTTTTGAGGCATTTTAATTTTTTGACATTTTTTGACTTTTTCGACATACTATAGTATGACTTTTTTTTCAGTAGGTATTTTTTTGACATCCAATAATTTGGCTTTTTAATGACATTTGAAAACAAATTATGCTGTAAATCCATTCAACATACCATAATAAGGTATTTCTATCACTTTTTAGACATTTTAATTTTTTTTAACATTTTTTGACTTTTTCAACATACTATTGTATGACTTTTTTTTCAGGAGCTATTTTTTTGACATCCAATAATTTGGCTTTTTAATGACATTTAAACACAAAATATGCTGTAAATCCATTCAACATGCCATAAAAAGGTATTTTTAACACTTTTGAGGCATTTTAATTGTTGGACTTTTTTTGACTTTTTAGACATACTATAGTAGGACTTTTTTTCAGGAGGTATTTTTTGACATCCAAGAATATCGCTTTTTTAAGACATTTAAACACAAATTGTTGTATAAATCTATTCAACATACCATAATAAGGCATTTTTAACACTTTTGTGGCATTTTAATTTTTGGACGTTTTTTGACTTTTTCGACATACTATAGTATGACTTTTTTCAGGAGATATTTTTTGACATTAAAGAATATTGCTTTTTTAAGACATTTAAACAAAAGTTGTGGTATGAATCTATTCAACATACCATAATAAGGCATTTTTAACACTTTTGAGGCATTTTAATTTTTGGAAGGTTTTTGACTTTTTCGACATACTATAGTATGACTTTTTTTTCAGCAGGTATTTTTTGACATCCAATATTTTGGCTTTTTAATGACATATAAACACAAAATATGCTGTAAATCCATTCAACATACCATAATAAGGTATTCCTATCACTTTTAAGACATTTTAATTTTTTGTCATTTGTTGACTTTTTCGACATACTCTAGTATGACTTTTTTTTCAGGAGCTATTTTTTTGCCATTCAGTAATTTGGCTTTTTGATGACATTTAAACACAAATTATGCTGTAAATCCATTCAACATGCCATAATAAGGTATTTGTAACACTTTTGAGGCATTTTAATTGTTGGACGTTTTTTGACTTTTTCGACATACTATAGTATGACTTTTTTTTCAGGAGATATTTTTTGACATCGAAGAATATCACTTTTTTAAGACATTTAAAGACAAATTGTTGTATAAATCTATTCAACATACCATAATAAGGCAATTTTAACTCTTTTGTGGCATTTTAATTTTTGGACGTTTTTTGACTTTTTCGACATACTATAGTATGACTTTTTTTTCAGGAGGTATTTTTTGACATCCAAGAATATTGCTTTTTGATGACATTTAAACACAAATTATGCTGTAAATCCATTCAACATGCCATAATAAGGTGTTTTTAACACTTTTGAGGCATTTTAATTTTTGGACGTTTTGTGACTTTTTTGACATACTATAGTATGACTTTTTTTTCAGGAGGTATTTTTTGACATCCAAAAATATTGCTTTTTTAAGACATTTAAACACAAATTGTGGTATGAATCTATTCAACACACCATAATAAGGCATTTTTAACACTTTTGAGGCATTTTAATTTTTGGACGTTTTTTTTTACTTTTTCGACATACTATAGTATGACTTTTTTTCAGGAGGTATTTTTTTGACATCCAATAATTCGGCTTTTTAATGACATTTAAACACAAATTATGCTGTAAATCCATTCAACATACCATAACAAGGTTTTTTATCTCTTTTTAGACATTTTAATTTTTTGAAATTTTTTGACTTTTTTGACATACTATGGAATGACTTTTTTTTCAGACATTTAAACAAAAGTTGTGGTATGAATCTATTCAACATACCATAATAAGGCATTTTTAACACTTTTGAGGCATTTTAATTTTTGGACGTTTTTTGACTTTTTCGACACACTATAGTATGACTTTTTTTCAGGAGTTATTTTTTGACATCCATTAATTTGGCTTTTTAATGACATTTAAACACAAATTATGCTGTAAATTCATTCAACATACCATAATAAGGTATTTCTATCACTTTTTAGACATTTTAATTTTACGACATTTTTTGACTGTTTCGACATACTATAGTATGACTTTTTTTTCAGAAGGTATTTTCTGACATCCAAGAATATTGCTTTTTTCAGACATTTAAACACAAATTGTGGTATAAATCTATTCAACATACCATGAAAAGGTATTTCTATCACTTTTTAGACATTTTAATTTTTTGACATTTTTTGACTTTTTCGACATACTATAGCATGACTTTTTTTTCAGGAGGTATTTTTTGACATCCAAGAATATTGATTTTTTAAGACATTTAAACACAAATTGTGGTGTAAATCCATTCAACATACCATAATAAGGCATTTTTAACACTTTTGAGGCATTTTAATTTTTGGACATTTTTTGACTTTTTCGACATACTATAGTATGACTTTTTTTTCAGGAGCTATTTTTTTGACATCCAATAATTTGGCTTTTTAATGACATTTAAACACAAAATATGCTGTAAATCCATTCAACATACCATGAAAAGGTATTTCTATCACTTTTTCGACATTTTAATTTTATGACATTTTTTGACTTTTTCGACATACTATAGTATGACTTTTTTTTCAGGAGGTATTTTTTGACATCCAAGAATATTGCTTTTTGATGACATTTAAACACAAATTATGCTGTAAATCCATTCAACATGCCATAATAAGGTTTTTTTAACACTTTCGAGGCATTTTAATTGTTGGACGTTTTTTGACTTTTTAGACATACTATAGTATGACTTTTTTTTCAGGAGATATTTTTTGACATCCAATAATTTGGCTTTTTAATGACATTTAAACACAAAATATGCTGTAAATCCATTCAACATACCATAATAAGGTATTTCTATCACTTTTTAGACATTTTAATTTTTATTTTTTGACTTTTTCGACATACTATAGTATGACTTTTTTTTCAGGAGGTATTTTTTGCCATCCAGTAATTTGGCTTTTTGATGACATTTAAACACAAATTGTTGTATAAATCTGTTCAACATACCATAATAAGGCATTTTTAACACTTTTGTGGCATTTTAAATTTTTGGACGTTTTTTGACTTTTTCGACATACTATAGTATGATTTTTTTTCAGGAGGTATTTTTTGACATCGAAGAATATCGCTTTTTTAAGACATTTAAAGACAAATTGTTGTATAAATCTATTCAACATACCATAATAAGGCATTTTTAACACTTTTGTGGCATTTTAATTTTTGGACGTTTTTTGACTTTTTCGACATACTATAGTATGACTTTTTTTTCAGGAGGTAGTTTTTGACATCCAAGAATATTGCTTTTTTCAGACATTTAGACATAAATTGTGGTATGAATCTATTCAACATACCATAATAAGGCATTTTTAACACTTTTGAGGAATTTTAGTTTTTGGACCTTTTTTGACTTTTTCAACATACTATAGTATGACTTTTTTTTCAGGAGCTATTTTTTTCACATCCAATAATTTGGCTTTTTAATGACATTTAAACACAAAATATGCTGTAAAGCCATTCAACATACCACAATAAGGTATTTTTAACACTTTTGAGCCATTTTAATTTTTGGACGTTTTTTGACTTTTTCGACATACTATAGTATATCTTTTTTTTCAGAGCTATATTTTGACATCCAAGAATATTGCTTTTTTAAGACATTTAAACAAAAGTTGTGGTATGAATCTATTCAACATACCATAATAAGGCATTTTTAACACTTTTGAGGCATTTTAATTTTTTGACATTTTTTGACTTTTTCGACATACTATAGTATGACTTTTTTTTCAGGAGGTATTTTTTTGACATCCAATAATTTGGCTTTTTAATGACATTTAAAAACAAATTATGCTGTAAATCCATTCAACATACCATAATAAGGTATTTCTATCACTTTTTCGACATTTTAATTTTATGACATTTTTTGACTTTTTCGACATACTATAGTATGACTTTTTTTTCAGGAGGTATTTTTTGACATCCAAGAATATTGCTTTTTGATGACATTTAAACACAAATTATGCTGTAAATCCATTCAACATGCCATAATAAGGTTTTTTTAACACTTTCGAGGCATTTTAATTGTTGGACGTTTTTTGACTTTTTAGACATACTATAGTATGACTTTTTTTTCAGGAGGTATTTTTTGACATCCAATAATTTGGCTTTTTAATGACATTTAAACACAAAATATGCTGTAAATCCATTCAACATACCATAATAAGGTATTTCTATCACTTTTTAGACGTTTTAATTTTTGTTATTTTTTGACTTTTTCGACATACTATAGTATGACTTTTTTTTCAGGAGGTATTTTTTGCCATCCAGTAATTTGGCTTTTTGATGACATTTAAACACAAATTGTTGTATAAATCTGTTCAACATACCATAATAAGGCATTTTTAACACTTTTGTGGCATTTTAAATTTTTGGACGTTTTTTGACTTTTTCGACATACTATAGTATGACTTTTTTTTCAGGAGGTATTTTTTGACATCGAAGCATATCGCTTTTTGATGACATTTAAAGACAAATTGTTGTATAAATCTATTCAATATATCATAATAAGGCATTTTTAACACTTTTGAGGCATTTTAATTTTTAGACGTTTTTTGACTTTTTCGACATACTATAGTATGACTTTTTTTTCAGGAGGTATTTTTTGACATCCAATAATTTGGCTTTTTAATGACATTTAAACACAAAATATGCTGTAAATCCATTCAACATACCATAATAAGGTATTTCTATCACTTTTTAGACATTTTAATTTTTGTTATTTTTTGACTTTTTCGACATACTATAGTATGACTTTTTTTTCAGGAGCTATTTTTTTGCCATCCAGTAATTTGGCTTTTTGATGACATTTAAACACAAATTGTTGTATAAATCTATTCAACATACCATAATAAGGCATTTTTAACACTTTTGTGGCATTTTAATTTTTGGACGTTTTTTGACTTTTTCGACATACTATAGTATGACTTTTTTTTCAGGAGGTATTTTTTGACATCCAAGAATATCGCTTTTTAAGACATTTAAACACAAATTGTTGTATAAATCTATTCAACATACCATAATAAGGCATTTTTAACACTTTTGTGGCATTTTAATTTTTGGACGTTTTTTGACTTTTTCGACATACTATAGTATGACTTGTTTTTCAGGAGGTAGTTTTTGACATCCAAGAATATTGCTTTTTTCAGACATTTAAACACAAATTGTGGTATGAATCTATTCAATATACCATAATAAGGCATTTTTAACACTTTTGTGGCATTTTAATTTTTGGACGTTTTTTGACTTTTTCGACACACTATAGTATGACTTTTTCTCAGGAGTTATTTTTTGACATCCAATAATTTGGCTTTTTAATGACATTTAAACACAAATTATGCTGTAAATTCATTCAACATACCATAATAAGGTATTTCTATCACTTTTTAGACATTTTAATTTTACGACATTTTTTGACTGTTTCGACATACTATAGTATGACTTTTTTTCCAGAAGGTATTTTCTGACATCCAAGAATATTGCTTTTTTCAGACATTTAAACACAAATTGTGGTATAAATCTATTCAACATACCATGAAAAGGTATTTCTATCACTTTTTAGACGTTTTAATTTTTTAAAATTTTTTGACTTTTTCGGCATACTATAGTATGACTTTTTTTTCAGGAGGTATTTTTTGACATCCAAGAATATTGCTTTTTTCAGACATTTAAACACAAATTGTGGTATAAATCTATTCAACATACCATAATAAGGCATTTTTAACACTTTTGAGGCATTTTAATTTGTGGACGGTTTTTGAATTTTTCAACATACTATAGTATGACTTTTTTTTCAGGAGATAATTTTTGACATCCAATACTTTGGCTTTTTAATGACATTTAACCACAAATTATGCTGTAAATCCATTCAACATACCATAATAAGACATTTCTAACACTTTTTAGAAGCATTTTAATTTTTGACATTTTTGACTTTTTCGACATACTATAGTATGACTTGTTTTTCAGGAGGTATTTTTGACATCCAATAATTTGGCTTTTTAATGACATTTAAACACAAAATATGCTGTAAATCAATTCAACATACCATAATAAGGTATTTCTAACACTTTTGAGACATTTTAATTTTTGTCATTTTTGGACTTTTTCGACATACTATAGTATGACTTTTTTTCAGGAGCTATTTTTTGCCAATCAGTAATTTGGCTTTTTAATGACATTTAACCACAAATTATGCTGTAAATCCATTCAACATACCATATTAAGGTATTTCTATCACTTTTTAGACATTTTAATTTTTGGACGTTTTTTGACTTTTTTGACATACTAAAGTATGACTTGTTTTTCAGGAGGTATTTTTTGACATCCAGTAATTTGGCTTTTTAATGACATTTAAACACAAATTGTGGTATAAATCTATTCAACATACCATAATAAGGCATTTTTAACACTTTTGTGGCATTTTAATTTTTGGACGTTTTTTGACTTTTTCGACATACTATAGTATGACTTTTTTTTCAGGAGGTATTTTTTGACATCCAATATTTTGGCTTTTTAATGACATTTAAACAAAAATTGTGGTATGAATCTATTCAACATACCATAATAAGGTATTTCTATCACTTTTTGGACATTATAATTTTTTGGAATTTTTTGACTTTTTCGACATACTGTAGTATGACTTTTTTTCAGGAGGTATTTTTTGCCATCCAAGAATATTACTTTTTTAAGACATTTAAAAACAAATTATGCAGTAAATCTGTTCAACATACCATAATAAGGTATCTTTAACACTTTTGAGGTATTTTCATTTTTGGACGTTTTTTTGACTTTTTCGACATACTATAGTATGACTTTTATTTCAGGAGCTATTTTTTTGACAATCAGTAATTTGGCTTTTTGATGACATTTAAACACAAATTATGCTGTAAATCCATTCAACATGCCATAATAAGGTATTTCTAACACTTTTGAGGCATTTTAATTGTTGGACGTTTTGACTTTTTAGACATACTATAGTATGACTTTTTTCAGGAGGTATTTTTGACATCCAGTAATTTGGCTTTTTAATGACATTTAAACACAAATATGTTGTATAAATCTATTCAACATACCATAATAAGGCATTTCTAACACTCTTTAGACATTTCAATTTTTTTAACATTTTTTTATTTTTTCGACATACTATAGTATGACTTTTTTTTCAGGGGGTATTTTTTGACATCCAAGAATATTGCTTTTTTCAGACATTTAAACATAAATTGTGGTATGAATCTATTCAACATACCATAATAAGACATTTTTAACACTTTTGAGGCATTTTAACTTTTGGACGGTTTTTGACTTTTTCGACATACAATAGTATGACTTTTTTTTCAGGAGGTATTTTTTTGCCATCTAGTAATTTGGCTTTTTCATGACATTTAAACACAAATTATGCTGTAAATCCATTCAACATGCCATAATAAGGTATTTTTAACACTTTTAGATGCATCTTAATTTTTGTAATTTTTTGACTTTTTAGACATACTATAGTATGACTTTTTTCAGGAGCTATTTTTTTGACATCCAGTAATTTGGCTTTTTAATGACATTTAAACACAAAATATGTTGTATAAATCCATTCAACATACCATAATAAGGTATTTCTAACACTTTTGTGACATTTCAATTTTTGGACATTTTTGACTTTTTTCGACATACTATAGTATGACTTTTTTTTCAGGGGGTATTTTTTGACATCCAAGAATATTGCTTTTTTCAGACATTTAAACATAAATTGTGGTATGAATCTATTCAACATACCATAATAAGGCATTTTTAACACTTTTGAGGCATTTTAACTTTTGGACGGTTTTTGACTTTTTCGACATACAATAGTATGACTTTTTTTTCAGGAGGTATTTTTTTGCCATCCAGTAATTTGGCTTTTTCATGACATTTAAACACAAATTATGTTGTAAATCCATTCAACATGCCATAATAAGGTATTTTTAACACTGTTGATGCATTTTAATTGTTGGACGTTTTTTGACTTTTTCGACATACGAAAGTATGACTTTTTTTTCAGCAGGTATTTTTTGACATTGAAAAATATCGCTTTTTTAAGACATTTAAAGACAAATTGTTGTATAAATCTATTCAACATACCATAATAAGGCAATTTTAACACTTTTGTGGCATTTTAATTTTTGGACGTTTTTTGACTTTTTCGACATACTATAGTATGACTTTTTTTTCAGGAGCTATTTTTTGACATCCAAGAATATTGCTTTTTAATGACATTTAAACACTAAAGTTGTGCTGTAAATCTATTCAACATACCATAATAAGGCATTTTTAACACTTTTGAGGCATTTTAATTTTTTGACATTTTTTGACTTTTTCGACATACTATAGTATGACTTTTTTTTCAGGAGGTATTTTTTGACATCCAATAATTTGGCTTTTTAATGACATTTAAACACAAATTATGTTGTAAATCCATTCAACATGCCATAAGAAGGTATTTTTAACACTTTTGAGGCATTTTAATTTTATGACATTTTTTGACTTTTTCGACATACTATAGTATGACTTTTTTTTCAGGAGGTATTTTTTGACATCGAAGAATATTGCTTTTTTAAGACATTTAAACAGAAGTTGTGGTATGAATCTATTCAACATACCATAATAAGTCATTTTTAACACTTTTGAGGCATTTTAATTTTTTGACATTTTTTGACTTTTTTGACATACTATAGTATGACTTTTTTTTGAGGAGCTATTTTTCTGACATCCAATAATTTGGCTTTTTAATGACATTTAAACACAAAATATGCTGTAAATCCATTCAACATACCATAATAAGGTATTTCTATCACTTTTTAGACATTTTAATTTTATGACATTTTTTGACTTTTTCGACATACTATAGTATGACTTTTTTTTCAGGAGGTATTTTTTGACATCGAAGAATATTGCTTTTTTAAGACATTTAAACAAAAGTTGTGGTATGAATCTATTCAACATACCATAATAAGTCATTTTTAACACTTTTGAGGCATTTTAATTTTTTAACATTTTTTGACTTTTTCAACATTCTATAGTATGACTTTTTTTTCAGGAGCTATTTTTTTGACATCCAATAATTTCGCTTTTTAATGACATTTAAACACAAAATATGCTGTAAAGCCATTCAACATACCATAATAAGGTATTTTTAACACTTTTGAGGCATTTTAATTTTTGGACGGTTTTTGACTTTTTCGACATACTATAGTATGACTTTTTTTCAGGAGGTATTTTTTGACATCCAAAAATTTGGCTTTTTAATTACATTTAAACACAAAATATGCTGTAAATCTATTCAACATACCATAATAAGGTATATCTATCACTTTTTAGACATTTTAATTTTTTGTCACTTTTTGACTTTTTCGACATACTATAGTATGACTTTTTTTTCAGGAGCTATTTTTTTGCCATCCAGTAATTTGGCTTTTTGATGACATTTAAACACAAATTGTTGTATAAATCTATTCAACATACCATAATAAGGCAATTTTAACACTTTTGTGGCATTTTAATTTTTGGACGTTTTTTTACTTTTTCGACATACTATAGTATGGCTTTTTTTCAGGAGGTAGTTTTTGACATCCAAGAATATTGCTTTTTTCAGACATTTAAACATAAATTGTGGTATGAATCTACTCAATATACCATAATAAGGCATTTTTAGCACTTTTGAGGCATTTTAATTTTTGGACGTTTTTTGACCTTTTCGACATACTATAGTATGACTTTTTTTTCGGGAGGTATTTTTTGACATCCAAGAATATTGCTTTTTGATGACATTTAAACACAAATTATGCTGTAAATCCATTCAACATGCCATAATAAGGTATTTTTAACACTTTTGAGGCATTTTAATTGTTGGACGTTTTTTGACCTTTTCGACATACTATAGTATGACTTTTTTTTCAGGAGGTATTTTTTGACATCCAAGAATATTGCTTTTTGATGACATTTAAACACAAATTATGCTGTAAATCCATTCAACATACCATAATAAGGTATTTCTATCACTTTTTAGACATTTTAATTTTTTGTCATTTTTTGACTTTTTCGACATACTATAGTATGACTTTTTTTTCAGGAGCTATTTTTTTGACATCCAATAATTTGGCTTTTTGATGACATTTAAACACAAAATATGCTGTAAATCCATTCAACATACCATAATAAGGTATTTCTATCACTTTTAAGACATTTTAATTTTTTGTCATTTTTTGACTTTTTCGACATACTATAGTATGACTTTTTTTTCAGGAGCTATTTTTTTGACATCCAATAATTTGGCTTTTTAATGACATTTAAACACAAAATAAGCTGTAAAGCCATTCAACATACCATAATAAGGTATTTTTAACACTTTTGAGGCATTTTAATTTTTGGATGTTTTTTGACTTTTTCGACATACTATAGTATGACTTTTTTTCAGAGCTATTTTTTGACATCCAAGAATGTTGCTTTTTTAAGACATTTAAACAAAAGTTGTGGTATGAATCTATTCAACATACCATAATAAGGAATTTTTAACACTTTTGAGGCATTTTAATTTTTTGACATTTTTTGACTTTTTCGACATACTATAGTATGACTTTTTTTTCAGTAGGTATTTTTTTGACATCCAATAATGTGGCTTTTTAATGACATTTAAAAACAAATTATGCTGTAAATCCATTCAACATACCATAATAAGGTATTTCTATCACTTTTTAGACATTTTAATTTTTTTTAACATTTTTTGACTTTTTCAACATACTATTGTATGACTTTTTTTTCAGGAGCTATTTTTTTGACATCCAATAATTTGGCTTTTTAATGACATTTAAACACAAAATATGCTGTAAAGCCATTCAACATACCATAATAAGGTATTTTTAACACTTTTGAGGCATTTTAATTTTTGGACGGTTTTTGACTTTTTCGACATACTATAGTATGACTTTTTTTCAGGAGTTATTTTTTGACATCCAATAATTTGGCTTTTTAATGACATTTAAACACAAATTATGCTGTAAATCCATTCAACATACCATAATAAGGTATTTCTATCACTTTTTAGACACTTTAATTTTACGACATTTTTTGACTGTTTCGACATACTATAGTATGACTTTTTTTTCAGAAGGTATTTTTTGACATCCAAGAATATTGCTTTTTTCAGACATTTAAACACAAATTGTGGTATAAATCTATTCAACATACCATGAAAAGGTATTTCTATCACTTTTGAGGCATTTTAATTTTTTAAAATTTTTTGACTTTTTCGACATACTATAGTGTGACTTTTTTTTCAGGAGGTATTTTTTTGACTTCCAATAATTTGGCTTTTTAATGACATTTAAAAACAAATTATGCTGTAAATCCATTAAACATACCACAATAAGGTATTTCTATCACTTTTTAGACATTTTAATTTTATGACATTTTTTGACTTTTTTGACATACTATAGTATGACTTTTTTTTCAGGAGGTATTTTTTGACATCCAAGAATATTGCTTTTTTCAGACATTTAAACACAAATTGTGGTATGAATCTATTCAACATACCATAATAAGGCATTTTTAACAGTTTTTGACTTTTTCAACATACTATATTATGATTTTTTTTCAGGAGCAATTTTTTTGCCATCCAATAATTTGGCTTTTTAATGACATTTAAACACAAAATATGCTGTAAATCCATTCAACATACCATAACAAGGTTTTTTATCTCTTTTTAGACTTTTTAATTTTTTGAAATTTTTTGACTTTTTAGACATACTATGGAATGACTTTTTTTTCAGACATTTAAACAAAAGTTGTGGTATGAATCTATTCAACATACCATAATAAGGCATTTTTAACACTTTTGAGGCATTTTAATTTTTGGACGTTTTTTGACTTTTTCGACATACTATAGTATGACTTTTTTTTCAGAGCTATTTTTTGACATACAAGAATATCGCTTTTTTAAGACATTTAAACAAAAGTTGTGGTATGAATCTATTCAACATACCATAATAAGGCATTTTTAACACTTTTGAGGCATTTTAATTTTTTGACATTTTTTGACTTTTTCGACATACTATAGTGTGACTTTTTTTTCAGGAGGTAGTTTTTGACATCCAAGAATATTGCTTTTTTCAGACATTTAAACACAAATTGTTGTATAAATCTATTCAACATACCATAATAAGGCATTTTTAACACTTTTGTGGCATTTTAATTTTTGGACGTTTTTTGACTTTTTCGACATACTATAGTATGACTTTTTTTTCAGGAGGTATTTTTTGACATCCAAGAATATTGCTTTTTTCAGACATTTAAACACAAATTGTGGTATGAATCTATTCAATATACCATAATAAGGTATTTCTATCACTTTTTAGACATTTTAATTTTATGACATTTTTTGACTTTTTCGACATACTATAGTATGACTTTTTTTTCAGGAGGTATTTTTTGACATCGAAGAATATTGCTTTTTTAAGACATTTAAACAAAATTTGTGGTATGAATCTATTCAACATACCATAATAAGGCATTTTTAACACTTTTGAGGCATTTTAATTTTTGGAAATTTTTTGACTTTTTCTTCATACTATGGTATGACTTTTTTTTCAGGAGCTATTTTTTGACATCCAAGAATATTGTTTTTTCAGACATTTAAACAAAAGTTGTGGTATGAATCTATTCAACATACCATAATAAGGCATTTTTAACACTTTTGAGGCATTTTAATTTTTGGACGGCTTTTGACTTTTTCGACATACTATAGTATGACTTTTTTTTCAGGAGCTATTTTTTTGACATCCAATAATTTGGCTTTTTAATGACATTTAAACACAAATTGTTGTATAAATCTATTCAACATACCATAATAAGACATATTTCTAACACTTTGTGGCATTTTAATTTTTGGCATTTTTTGACTTTTTCGACATACTATAGTATGACTTTTTTTTCAGGAGCTATTTTTTGACATCGAAGAATATCGCTTTTTTAAGACATTTAAAGACAAATTGTTGCATGAATCTATTCAACATACCATAATAAGGCAATTTTAACACTTTTGTGGCATTTTAATTTTTGGACGTTTTTTGACTTTTTCTTCATACTATGGTATGACTTTTTTTTCAGGAGATATTTTTTGACATCCAATAATTTGGCTTTTTAATGACATTTAAACACAAAATATGCTGTAAATCCATTCAACATACCATAATAAGGTATTTCTATCACTTTTTAGACATTTTATTTTTTTTAACATTTCTTGACTTTTTCAACATACTATAGTATGACTTTTTTTTCAGGAGCTATTTTTTTGACATCCAATAATTTGGCTTTTTAATGACATTTAAACACAAAATATGCTGTAAAGCCATTCAACATACCATAATAAGGTATTTTTAACACTTTTGAGGCATTTTAATTTTTGGACGGTTTTTGACTTTTTCGACATACTTTAGTATGACTTTTTTTTCAGGAGCTATTTTTTGACATCGAAGAATATCGCTTTTTTAAGACATTTAAAGACAAATTGTTGTATAAATCTATCCAACATACCATAATAAGGCATTTTTAACAGTTTTTGACTTTTTCAACATACTATATTATGATTTTTTTTCAGGAGCAATTTTTTTGCCATCCAATAATTTGGCTTTTTAATGACATTTAAACACAAAATATGCTGTAAATCCATTCAACATACCATAATAAGGTATTTCTATCACTTTTTAGACATTTTAATTTTTTGTCATTTTTTGACTTTTTCGACATACTATAGTATGACTTTTTTTTCAGGAGGTATTTTTTGACATCCAAGAATATTGCTTTTTTCAGACATTTAAACACAAATTGTGGTATGAATCTATTCAACATACCATAATAAGGCATTTTTAACACTTTTAGGCATTTTAATTTTTGGACGTTTTTTCACTTTTTCGACATACTATAGTATGACTTTTTTTTCAGGAGGTATTTTTTGACATCCAATAATTTGGCTTTTTAATAACAATTAAAAACAAATTATGCTGTAAATCCATTAAACATACCATATTAAGGTATTTCTCTCACTTTTTAGACATTTTAATTTTTTGTAATTTTTTGACTTTTTCGACATACTATAGTATGACTTCTTTTTCAGGGGCTATTTTTTGACATCCAAGAATATTGCTTTTTTAAGACATTTAAACAAAAGTTGTGGTATGAATCTATTCAACATACCATAATAAGGCATTTTTCACACTTTTGAGGCATTTTAATTTTTTGACATTTTTTGACTTTTTCGACATACTATAGTATGACTTTTTTTTCAGGAGGTGTTTTTTGACATCCAAGAATATTGCTTTTTTCAGACATTTAAACATAAATTGTGGTATGAATCTATTCAACATACCATAATAAGGCATTTTTAACACTTTTAAGGCATTTTAATTTTTGGACGTTTTTTGATTTTTCAACATACTACAGTATGACTTTTTTTTCATTAGGTCTTTTTTGACATGCAATAATTTGGCTTTTTAATAACAATTAAACACAAATTATGCTGTAAATCCATTAAACATACCATATTAAGGTATTTCTATCACTTTTTAGACATTTTAATTTTTTGTAATTTTTTGACTTTTTCGACATACTATAGTATGACTTTTTTTTCAGGAGCTATTTTTTGACATCCAAGAATATTGCTTTTTTAAGACATTTAAACAAAAGTTGTGGTATGAATCTATTCAACATACCATAATAAGGCATTTTTAACACTTTTGAGGCATTTTAATTTCTGGACGTTTTTTGACTTTTTCGACATTTTTCAGGAGGTATTTTTTGACATCCAAGAATATTGCTTTTTTCAGACATTTAAACAAATTGTGGTATGAATCTATTCAATATACCATAATCAGACATTTTTAACACTTTTGAGGCATTTTAATTTTTGGACCTTTTTTGACTTTTTCAACATACTATAGTATGACTTTTTTTTCAGGAGCTATTTTTTTGACATCCAATAATTTGGCTTTTTAATGACATTTAAACACAAAATATGCTGTAAAGCCATTCAACATACCATAATAAGGTATTTTTTAACACTTTTGAGGCATTTTAATTTTTGGATGTTTTATGAATTTTTTGACATACTATAGCATGACTTTTTTTCAGGAGATGTTTTTTGACATCCAAGAATATTGCTTTTTTCAGACATTTAAACATAAATTGTGGTATGAATCTATTCAACATACCATAATAAGGCATCTTTAACACTTTTAAGGCATTTTAATTTTTGGACGTTTTTTGACTTTTTCAACATACTATAGTATGACTTTTTTTTCATGAGGTATTTTTTGACATCCAATAATTTGGCTTTTTAATAACAATTAAACACAAATTATGCTGTAAATCCATTAAACATACCATATTAAGGTATTTCTATCACTTTTTAGACATTTTAATTTTTTGTAATTTTTTGACTTTTTCGACATACTATAGTATGACTTTTTTTTCAGGGGCTATTTTTTGACATCCAAGAATATTGCTTTTTTAAGACATTTAAACAAAAGTTGTGGTATGAATCTATTAAACATACCATAATAAGGCATTTTTCACACTTTTGAGGCATTTTAATTTTTTGACATTTTTTGACTTTTTCGACATACTATAGTATGACTTTTTTTTCAGGAGGTATTTTTTTGACATCCAATAATTTGGCTTTTTAATGACATTTAAAAACAAATTATGCTGTAAATCCATTAAACATACCATAATAAGGTATTTCTATCACTTTTTAGACATTTTAATTTTATGACATTTTTTGACTTTTTCGACATACTATAGTATGACTTTTTTTTCAGGAGGTATTTTTTGACATCGAAGAATATTGCTTTTTTACGACATTTAAACAAAAGTTGTGGTATGAATCTATTCAACATACCATAATAAGGCATTTTTAACACTTTTGAGGAATTTTAATTTTTGGAAATTTTTTGACTTTTTCTTCATACTATGGTATGACTTTTTTTTCAGGAGCTATTTTTTGACATCCAAGAATATTGCTTTTTTCAGACATTTAAACAAAAGTTGTGGTATGAATCTATTCAACATACCATAATAAGGCATTTTTAACACTTTTGAGGCATTTTAATTTTTGGACGGTTTTTGACTTTTTCGACATACTATAGTATGACTTTTTTTTCAGGAGGTATTTTTTGACATCCAATAATTTGGCTTTTTAATGACATTTAAACACAAAATATGCTGTAAATCCATTCAACATACCATAATAAGGTATTTCTATCACTTTTTAGACATTTTAATTTTTTGTCATTTTTTGACTTTTTCGACATACTATAGTATGACTTTTTTTTCAGGAGGTATTTTTTTGACATCCAATAATTTGGCTTTTTAATGACATGTAAACACAAAATATGCTGTAAAGCCATTCAACATACCATAATAAGGTATTTTTTAACACTTTTGAGGCATTTTAATTTTTGGATGTTTTATGAATTTTTTGACATGCTATAGTATGACTCTTTTTCAGGAGGTGTTTTTTGACATCCAAGAATATTGCTTTTTTCAGACATTTAAACATAAATTGTGGTATGAATCTATTCAACATACCATAATAAGGCATTTTTAACACTTTTAAGGCATTTTAATTTTTGGACGTTTTTTGACTTTTTCAACATACTATAGTATGACTTTTTTTTCATTAGGTCTTTTTTGACATCCAATAATTTGGCTTTTTAATAACAATTAAACACAAATTATGCTGTAAATCCATTAAACATACCATATTAAGGTATTTCTATCACTTTTTAGACATTTTAATTTTTTGACATTTTTTGACTTTTTCGACATACTATAGTATGACTTTTTTTTCAGGAGGTATTTTTTTGACATCCAATAATTTGGCTTTTTAATGACATTTAAAAACAAATTATGCTGTAAATCCATTAAACATACCATAATAAGGTATTTCTATCACTTTTTAGACATTTTAATTTTATGACATTTTTTGACTTTTTCGACATACTATATTATGACTTTTTTTCAGGAGGTATTTTTGACATCCAAGAATATTGCTTTTTTACGACATTTAAACAAAAGTTGTGGTATGAATCTATTCAACATACCATAATAAGGCATTTTTAACACTTTTGAGGAATTTTAATTTTTGGAAATTTTTTGACTTTTTCTTCATACTATGGTATGACTTTTTTTTCAGGAGCTATTTTTTGACATCCAAGAATATTGCTTTTTTCAGACATTTAAACAAAAGTTGTGGTATGAATCTATTCAACATACCATAATAAGGCATTTTTAACACTTTTGAGGCATTTTAATTTTTGGACGGTTTTTGACTTTTTCGACATACTATAGTATGACTTTTTTTTCAGGAGGTATTTTTTGACACCCAATAATTTGGCTTTTTAATGACATTTAAACACAAAATATGCTGTAAATCCATTCAACATACCATAATAAGGTATTTCTATCACTTTTTAGACACTTTAATTTTTTGTCATTTTTTGACTTTTTCGACATACTATAGTATGACTTTTTTTTCAGGAGGTATTTTTTTGACATCCAATAATTTGGCTTTTTAATGACATGTAAACACAAAATATGCTGTAAAGCCATTCAACATACCATAATAAGGTATTTTTTAACACTTTTGAGGCATTTTAATTTTTGGATGTTTTATGAATTTTTTGACATGCTATAGTATGACTCTTTTCAGGAGGTGTTTTTTGACATCCAAGAATATTGCTTTTTTAAGACATTTAAACATAAATTGTGGTATGAATCTATTCAACATACCATAATAAGGCATTTTTAACACTTTTAAGGCATTTTAATTTTTGGACGTTTTTTGACTTTTTCAACATACTATAGTATGACTTTTTTTTCATTAGGTCTTTTTTGACATCCAATAATTTGGCTTTTTAATAACAATTAAACACAAATTATGCTGTAAATCCATTAAACATACCATATTAAGGTATTTCTATCACTTTTTAGACATTTTAATTTTTTGTAATTTTTTGACTTTTTCGACATACTATAGTATGACTTTTTTTTCAGGAGCTATTTTTTGACATCCAAGAATATTGCTTTTTTAAGACATTTAAACAAAAGTTGTGGTATGAATCTATTCAACATCCATAATAAGGCATTTTTAACACTTTTGAGGCATTTTAATTTTTGGAAATTTTTTGACTTTTTCTTCATTCTATGGTATGACTTTTTTTTCTGGAGCTATTTTTTGACATCCAAGAATATTGCTTTTTTCAAGCATTTAAACAAAAGTTGTGGTATGAATCTATTCAACATACCATAATAAGGCATTTTAACACTTTTGAGGCATTTTAATTTTTGGACGGTTTTTGACTTTTTCGACATACTATAGTATGACTTTTTTTTCAGGAGGTATTTTTTGACATCCAATAATTTGGCTTTTTAATGACATTTAAACACAAAATATGCTGTAAATCCATTCAATATACCATATTAAGGTATTTCTATCACTTTTTAGACATTTTAATTTTTTGTAATTTTTTGACTTTTTCGACATACTATAGTATGACTTTTTTTTCAGGGGCTATTTTTTTGCCATCCAGTAATTTGGCTTTTTGATGACATTTAAACACAAATTGTCGAATAAATCTATTCAACATACCATAATAAGGCATTTTTAACACTTTTGTGGCATTTTAATTTTTGGACGTTTTTTGACTTTTTCGACATACTATAGTATGACTTTTTTTTCAGGAGGTATTTTTTGACATCGAAGAATATCGCTTTTTTAAGACATTTAAAGACAAATTGTTGTATAAATCTATTCAACATACCATAATAAGGCATTTTTAACACTTTTGTGGCATTTTAATTTTTGGACGTTTTTTGACTTTTTCGACGTACTATAGTATGACTTTTTTTTCAGGAGCTATTTTTTGACATCCAAGAATATTGCTTTTTTAAGACATTTAAACAAAAGTTGTGGTATGAATCTATTCAACATACCATAATAAGGCATTTTTAACACTTTTGAGGCATTTTAATTTTTGGAAATTTTTTGCCTTTTTCTTCATACTATAGTATGACTTTTTTTTCTGGAGCTGTTTTTTGACATCCAAGAATATTGCTTTTTTCAAGCATTTAAACAAAAGTTGTGGTATGAATCTATTCAACATACCATAATAAGGCATTTTTAACACTTTTGAGGCATTTTAATTTTTGGACGGTTTTTGACTTTTTCGACATACTATAGTATGACTTTTTTTTCAGGAGGTATTTTTTGACATCCAATAATTTGGCTTTTTAATGACATTTAAACACAAAATATGCTGTAAATCCATTCAACATACCATATTAAGGTATTTCTATCACTTTTTAGACATTTTAATTTTTTGTAATTTTTTGACTTTTTCGACATACTATAGTATGACTTTTTTTTCAGGGGCTATTTTTTTGCCATCCAGTAATTTGGCTTTTTGATGACATTTAAACACAAATTGTCGTATAAATCTATTCAACATACCATAATAAGGCATTTTTAACACTTTTGTGGCATTTTAAATTTTTGGACGTTTTTTGACTTTTTCGACATACTATAGTATGACTTTTTTTTCAGGAGGTATTTTTTGACATCGAAGAATATCGCTTTTTTAAGACATTTAAAGACAAATTGTTGTATAAATCTATTCAACATACCATAATAAGGCATTTTTAACACTTTTGTGGCATTTTAATTTTTGGACGTTTTTTGACTTTTTCGACATACTATAGTATGACTTTTTTTTCAGGAGGTAGTTTTTGACATCCAAGAATATTGCTTTTTTCAGACATTTAAACACAAATTGTGGTATGAATCTATTCAATATACCATAATAAGACATTTTTAACACTTTTGAGGCATTTTAATTTTTGGACCTTTTTTGACTTTTTCAACATACTATAGTATGACTTTTTTTTCAGGAGCTATTTTTTTGACATCCAATAATTTGGCTTTTTAATGGCATTTAAACACAAAATATGCTGTAAAGCCATTCAACATACCATAATAAGGTATTTTTTAACACATTTGAGGCATTTTAATTTTTGGATGTTTTGTGAATTTTTTGACATACTATAGTATCACTTTTTTTCAGGAGGTGTTTTTTGACATCCAAGAATATTGCTTTTTTCAGACGTTTAAACAAATTGTGGTATGAATCTATTCAACATACCATAATAAGGCATTTTTAACACTTTTAAGGCATTTTAATTTTTGGACGTTTTTTGACTTTTTCAACATACTATAGTATGACTTTTTTTTCATTAGGTCTTTTTTGACATCCAATAATTTGGCTTTTTAATAACAATTAAACACAAATTATGCTGTCAATCCATTAAACATACCATATTAAGGTATTTCTATCACTTTTTAGACATTTTAATTTTTTGTAATTTTTTGACTTTTTCGACATACTATAGTATGACTTTTTTTTCAGGAGCTATTTTTTGACATCCAAGAATATTGCTTTTTTAAGACATTTAAACAAAAGTTGTGGTATGAATCTATTCAACATACCATAATAAGGCATTTTTAACACTTTTGAGGCATTTTAATTTTTGGAAATTTTTTGACATTTTCTTCATACTATGGCATGACTTTTTTTTCAGGAGCTATTTTTTGACATCCAAGAATATTGCTTTTTTCAGACATTTAAACAAAAGTTGTGGTATGAATCTATTCAACATACCATAATAAGGCATTTTTAACACTTTTGAGGCATTTTAATTTTTGGACGGTTTTTGACTTTTTCGACATACTATAGTATGACTTTTTTTTCAGGAGGTATTTTTTGACATCCAATAATTTGGCTTTTTAATGACATTTAAACACAAAATATGCTGTAAATCCATTCAACATACCATATTAAGGTATTTCTATCACTTTTTAGACATTTTAATTTTTTGTAATTTTTTGACTTTTTCGACATACTATAGTATGACTTTTTTTTCAGGAGCTATTTTTTTCCATCCAGTAATTTGGCTTTTTAATGACATTTAAACACGAATTATGCTGTAAATCCATTCAACATGCCATAATAAGGTATTTTTAACACTTTTGAGGCATTTTAATTGTTGGACGTTTTTTGACTTTTTAGACATACTATAGTATGACTTTTTTTTCAGGAGGTATTTTTTGACATCCAAGAATATTGCTTTTTTCAGACATTTAAACACAAATTGTGGTATGAATCTATTCAACATACCATAATAAGGCATTTTTAACAGTTTTTAGACATTTTAATTTTTTGTCATTTTTTGACTTTTTTGACATACTATAGTATGACTTTTTTTTCAGGAGCTATTTTTTTGCCATCCAGTAATTTGGCTTTTTAATGACATTTAAACACAAAATATGCTGTAAATCCATTCAATAAACCATAACAAGGTATTTCTATCACTCTTTAGACATTTTAATTTATTGAACATTTTTGACTTTTTCTACATACTATAGTATGACTTTTTTTAAATGAGTTATTTTTTTACAACCAATAATATTGCTTTTTTAAGAAATTTAAAAAAAAATTGTGGTATAAATCTATTCAACATACCCTAATAAGGCATTTTTAACACTTTTGAGGCATTTTAATTCTTGGAAATTTTTTGACTTTTTCTTCATACTATGGTATGACTTTTTTTTCAGGAGCTATTTTTTGACGTACAAGAATATTGCTTTTTTCAGACATTTAAACATAAATTGTGGTATGAATCTATTCAACATACCATAATAAGGAATTTTTAACACTTTTGAGGCATTTTAATTTTTGGACGTTTTTTGAATTTTTTGACAAACTATAGTATGACTTTATTTCAGGAGGTGTTTTTTGATATCCAAGAATATTGCTTTTTTAAGACATTTAAACACAAATCATGCTGTAAATCCATTCAACATAACATAATAGGGTATTTCTATCACTTTTTAGACATTTTAATTTTTTGACATATTTTGACTTTTTCAACATACTATAGTATGATTTTTTTTCAGGAGCAATTTTTTTGCCATCCAATAATTTGGCTTTTTAATGACGTTTAAACACAAAATATGCTGTAAATCCATTCAACATACCATAACAAGGTTTTTTATCTCTTTTTAGACTTTTTAATTTTTTGAAATTTTTTGACTTTTTTGACATACTATGGAATGACTTTTTTTTCAGACATTTAAACAAAAGTTGTGGTATGAATCTATTCAACATACCATAATAAGGCATTTTTAACACTTTTGAGGCATTTTAATTTTTGGACGTTTTTTGACTTTTTCGACATACTATAGTATGACTTTTTTTTCAGAGCTATTTTTTGACATCCAAGAATATTGCTTTTTTAAGACATTTAAACAAAAGTTGTGGTATGAATCTATTCAACATACCATAATAAGGCATTTTTAACACTTTTGAGGCATTTTAATTTTTTGACATTTTTTGACTTTTTCGACATACTATAGTATGACTTTTTTTTCAGGAGGTATTTTTTTGACATCCAATAATTTGGCTTTTTAATGACATTTAAACAAAATATGCTGTAAATCCATTCAACATACCATCATAAGGTATTTCTATCACTTTTTAGACATTTTAATTTTTTGACATTTTTTGACTTTTTCGACATACTATAGTATGACTTTTTTTTCAGGAGCTATTTTTTTGCCAATCAGTAATTTGGCTTTTTGATGACATTTAAACACAAATTATGCTGTAAATCCATTCAACATGCCATAATAAGGTATTTTTAACACTTTTGAGGCATTTTAATTGTTGGACGTTTTTTGACTTTTTAGACATACTATAGTATGACTTTTTTTTCAGGAGGTATTTTTTGACATCCAAGAATATCGCTTTTTTAAGACATTTAAACACAAATTGTTGTATAAATCTATTCAACATACCATAATAAGGCATTTTTAACACTTTTGTGGCATTTTAATTTTTGGACGTTTTTTGACTTTTTCGACATACTATAGTATGACTTTTTTTTCAGGAGGTATTTTTTGACATCCAAGAATATTGCTTTTTTCAGACATTTAAACAAATTGTGGTATAAATCTATTCAACATACCATAATAAGGCATTTTTAACACTTTTGAGGCATTTTAATTTTTGGACATTTTTTGACTTTTTCGACATACTATAGTATGACTTTTTTTTCAGGAGCTATTTTTTTGACATCCAATAATTTGGCTTTTTAATGACATTTAAACACAAAATATGCTGTAAATCCATTCAACATACCATGAAAAGGTATTTCTGTGACTTTTTAGACATTTTAATTTTTTGACAATTTTTGACTTTTTCGACATACTATAGTATGACCTTTTTTTCAGGAGCTATTTTTTGACATCCAAGAATATCGCTTTTTTAAGACATTTAAACACAAATTGTTGTATAAATCTATTCAACATACCATAATAAGGCATTTTTAACACTTTTGAGGCATTTTAATTTTTTGACATTTTTTGACTTTTTCGACATACTATAGTATGACTTTTTTTTCAGGAGGTATTTTTTGACATCCAAGAATATCGCTTTTTTAAGACATTTAAACACAAATTGCTGTATAAATCTATTCAACATACCATAATAAGGCATTTTTAACATTTTTGTGGCATTTTAATTTTTGGACGTTTTTTGACTTTTTCGACATACTATAGTATGACTTTTTTTTCAGGAGATATTTTTTTGATATCCAAGAATATTGCTTTTTTAAGACATTTAAAAACAAATTTTGGTATAAATCTATTCAACATACCATAATAAGGTATTTTTATCACTTTTTAGACATTTTAATTTTTTGAAGTTTTTTGACTTTTTCGACATACTATAGTATGACTTTTTTTCAGAGCTATTTTTTGACATCCAAGAATATTGCTTTTTTAAGACATTTAAACAAAAGTTGTGGTATGAATCTATTCAACATACCATAATAAGGCATTTTTAACACTTTTGAGGCATTTTAATTTTTTGACATTTTTTGACTTTTTCGACATACGTATACGTATGACTTTTTTTCAGGAGCTATTTTTTTGACATCCAATAATTTGGCTTTTTAATGACATTTAAACACAAAATATGCTGTAAAGCCATTCAACATACCATAATAAGGTATTTTTAACACTTTTGAGGCATTTTAATTTTTGGACTTTTTCGACATGCTATAGTATGACTTTTTTTTCAGTAGGTATTTTGTTGGCATCCAATAATTTGGCTTTTTAAGACATTTAAAAACAAATTATGCTGTAAATCCATTCAACATACCATAATAAGGTATTTCTATCACTTTTTAGACATTTTAATTTTTTTTAACATTTTTTGACTTTTTCAACATACTATTGTATGACTTTTCTTTTCAGGAGCTATTTTTTTGCCAATCAGTAATTTGGCTTTTTGATGACATTTAAACACAAATTATGCTGTAAATCCATTCAACATGCCATAATAAGGTATTTTTAACACTTTTGAGGCATTTTAATTGTTGGACGTTTTTTGACTTTTTAGACATACTATAGTATGACTTTTTTTTCAGGAGGTATTTTTTGACATCCAAGAATATCGCTTTTTTAAGACATTTAAACACAAATTGTTGTATAAATCTATTCAACATACCATAATAAGGCATTTTTAACACTTTTGTGGCATTTTAATTTTTGGACGTTTTTTGACTTTTTCGACATACTATAGTATGACTTTTTTCAGGAGGTATTTTTTGACATCCAAGAATATCGCTTTTTTAAGACATTTAAACACAAATTGTTGTATAAATCTATTCAACATGCCATAATAAGGTATTTTTAACACTTTTGAGGCATTTTAATTTTTGGACGTTTTTTGACTTTTTCGACATACTATAGTATGACTTTTTTTTCAGGAATTTTTTTTTGACATCCAAAAAAATTGCTTTTTTAAGACATTTAAACAAAAATTGTGGTATGAATCTATTCAACATACCATAATAAGGTATTTCTATCACTTTTTGGACATTATAATTTTTTGGAATTTTTTGACTTTTTCGACATACTGTAGTATGACTTTTTTTCCAGAGCTATTTTTTGACATCCAAGAATATTGCTTTTTTAAGACATTTAAACAAAAGTTGTGGTATGAATCTATTCAACATACCATAATAAGGCATTTTTAACACTTTTGAGACATTTTAATTTTTTGACATTTTTTGACTTTTTCAGCATACTATAGTATGACTTTTTTTTCAGTAGGTATTTTTTTACATCCAAGAATATTGCTTTTTGATGACATTTAAACACAAATTATGCTGTAAATCCATTCAACATGCCATAATAAGGTGTTTTTAACACTTTTGAGGCATTTTAATTTTTGGCATTTTTTGACGTTTTCTACATACTATAGTATGACTTTTTTTTCACGAGCTATTTTTTGACATCCAAAAATACTGCTTTTTTAAGACATTTAAAAACAAATTGTGGTATGAATCTATTCAACATACCATAATAAGGCATTTTTAACACTTTTGACGCATTTTAATTTTTGTACGTTTTTTGACTTTTTTCAACATACTATAGTATGACTTTTTTTCCAGGAGCTATTTTTTTGACATCCAATAATTTGGCTTTTTAATGACATTTAAACACAAAATATGCTGCAAATCCATTCAACATACCATAATAAGGTATTTCTATCACTTTTTAGACATTTTATTTTTTTTAACATTTTTTGACTTTTTCAACATACTATAGTATGACTTTTTTTTCAGGAGCTATTTTTTTGACATCCAATAATTTGGCTTTTTAATGACATTTAAACACAAAATATGCTGTAAAGCCATTCAACATACCATAATAAGGTATTTTTAACACTTTTGAGGCATTTTAATTTTTGGACTTTTTCGACATGCTATAGTATGACTTTTTTTTCAGTAGGTATTTTGTTGGCATCCAATAATTTGGCTTTTTAAGACATTTAAAAACAAATTATGCTGTAAATCCATTCAACATACCATAATAAGGTATTTCTATCACTTTTTAGACATTTTAATTTTTTGTCATTTTTTGTCTCTTTCGACATACTATAGTATGACTTTTTTTCAGGAGCTATTTTTTTTGCCATCCAGTAATTTGGCTTTTTAATGACATTTAAACACAAATTATGTTGTAAATCCATTCAACATGCCATAAGAAGGTATTTTTAACACTTTTGAGGCATTTTAATTGTTGCACTTTTTTTGACTTTTTAGACATACTATAGTAGGACTTTTTTTCAGGAGGTATTTTTTGACATCCAAGAATATCGCTTTTTTTAAGACATTTAAACACAAATTGTTGTATAAATCTATTCAACATACCACAATAAGGCATTTTTAACACTTTTGTGGCATTTTAATTTTTGGACGTTTTTTGATTTTTTCGACATACTATAGTATGACTTTTTTCAGGAAATATTTTTTGACATTAAAGAATATTGCTTTTTTAAGACATTTAAACAAAAGTTGTGGTATGAATCTATTCAACATACCATAATAAGGCATTTTTAACACTTTTGAGGCATTTTAATTTTTGGACATTTTTTGACTTTTTCTACATACTGTAGTATGACTTTTTTTTCAGGAGGTGTTTTTTGACATCCAAGAATATTGCTTTTTTCAGACATTTAAACATAAATTGTGGTATGAATCTATTCAACATACCATAATAACGCATTTTTAACACTTTTAAGGCATTTTAATTTTTGGACGTTTTTTGACTTTTTCAACATACTATAGTATGACTTTTTTTCATGAGGTATTTTTTGACATCCAATAATTTGGGTTTTTAATAACAATTAAAGACAAATTATGCTGTAAATCCATTAAACATACCATATTAAGGTATTTCTATCACTTTTTAGACATTTTAATTTTTTGACATTTTTTGACTTTTTAGACATACTATAGAATGACTTTGTTTTTCAGGAGGTATTTTTTGACATGCAAGAATATTGCTTTTTTCAGACATTTAAACGCAAATTGTGGTATGAATCTATTCAACATACCATAATAAGGCATTTTTAACACTTTTGAGGCATTTTAATTTTTGGAAATTTTTTGACTTTTTCTTCATACTATGGTATGACTTTTTTTTCAGGAGCTATTTTTTGACATCCAAGAATATTGTTTTTTCAGACATTTAAACAAAAGTTGTGGTATGAATCTATTCAACATACCATAATAAGGCATTTTCAACACTTTTGTGGCATTTTAATTTTTGGACGTTTTTTGACTTTTTCGACATACTATAGTATGACTTTTTTTTCAGGAGCTATTTTTTGACATCGAAGAATATCACTTTTTTAAGACATTTAAAGACAAATTGTTGCATGAATCTATTCAACATACCATAATAAGGCAATTTTAACACTTTTGTGGCATTTTAATTTTTGGACGTTTTTTGACTTTTTTGACATACTATAGTATGACTTTTTTTTCAGGAGGTATTTTTTGACATCCAATAATTTGGCTTTTTAATGACATTTACACACAAAATATGCTGTAAATCCATTCAACATACCATAATAAGGTATTTCTATCACTTTTTAGACATTTTAATTTTTTGTCATTTTTTGACTTTTTCGACATACTATAGTATGACTTTTTTTTCAGGAGGTGTTTTTTGACATCCAAGAATATTGCTTTTTTCAGACATTTAAACAGAAATTGTTGTATAAATCTATTCAACATACCATAATAAGGCATTTTTAACACTTTTGTGGCATTTTAATTTTTGGACGTTTTTTGACTTTTTTGACATACTATAGTATGACTTTTTTTTCAGGAGGTATTTTTTGACATCCAATAATTTGGCTTTTTAATGACATTTACACACAAAATATGCTGTAAATCCATTCAACATACCATAATAAGGTATTTCTATCACTTTTTAGACATTTTAATTTTTTGTCATTTTTTGACTTTTTCGACATACTATAGTATGACTTTTTTTTCAGGAGCTATTTTTTTGCCATCCAGTAATTTGGCTTTTTGATGACATTTAAACACAAATTATGCTGTAAAGCCATTCAACATGCCATAATAAGGTATTTTTAACACTTTTGAGGCATTTTAATTGTTGAACGTTTTTTGACTTTTTCGAGATACTATAGTATGAATTTTTTGTCAGGAGGTATTTTTTGACATCGAAGAATATCGCTTTTTTAAGACATTTAAAGACAAATTGTTGCATAAATCTATTCAACATACCATAATAAGGCAATTTTAACACTTTTGTGGCATTTTAATTTTTGGACGTTTTTTGACTTTTTCGACATACTATAGTATGACTTTTTTTTCAGGAGGTATTTTTTGACATCCAATAATTTGGCTTTTTAATGACATTTAAACACAAAATATGCTGTAAATCCATTCAACATAACATAATAAGGTATTTCTATCACTTTTTAGACGTTTTAATTTTTTGTCATTTTTTGACTTTTTCGACATACTATAGTATGACTTTTTTTTCAGGAGGTATTTTTTGACATCGAAGAATATCGCTTTTTTAAGACATTTAAAGACAAATTGTTGTATAAATCTATTCAACATACCATAATAAGGCATTTTTAACACTTTTGTGGCATTTTAATTTTTGGATGTTTTTTGACTTTTTCGACATTCTATAGTATGACTTTTTTTTCAGGAGGTAGTTTTTGACATCCAAGAATATTGCTTTTTTCAGACATTTAAACACAAATTGTGGTATGAATCTATTCAATATATCATAATAAGGCATTTTTAACACTTTTGAGGCATTTTAATTTCTGGACGTTTTTTGACTTTTTCGACATTTTTCAGGAGGTATTTTTTGACATCCAAGAATATTGCTTTTTTCAGACATTTAAACACAAATTGTGGTATGAATCTATTCAATATACCATATTAAGACATTTTTAACACTTTTGAGGCATTTTAATTTTTGGACCTTTTTTGACTTTTTCAACATACTATAGTATGACTTTTTTTTCAGGAGCTATTTTTTTAACATCCAATAATTTGGCTTTTTAATGACATTTAAACACAAAATATGCTGTAAAGCCATTCAACATACCATAATAAGGTATTTTTTAACACTTTTGAGGCATTTTAATTTTTGGATGTTTTATGAATTTTTTGACATACTATAGCATGACTTTTTTTCAGGAGCTGTTTTTTGACATCCAAGAATATTGCTTTTTTCAGACATTTAAACATAAATTGTGGTATGAATCTATTCAACATACCATAATAAGGCATTTTTAACACTTTTAAGGCATTTTAATTTTTGGACGTTTTTTGACTTTTTCAACATACTATAGTATGACTTTTTTTTCAGGAGGTATTTTTTGACATCCAATAATTTGGCTTTTTAATAACAATTAAAAACAAATTATGCTGTAAATCCATTAAACATACCATATTAAGGTATTTCTATCACTTTTTAGACATTTTAATTTTTTGTAATTTTTTGACTTTTTCGACATACTATAGTATGACTTTTTTTTCAGGGGCTATTTTTTGACATCCAAGAATATTGCTTTTTTAAGACATTTAAACATAAATTGTGGTATGAATCTATTCAACATACCATAATAAGGCATTTTTAACACTTTTAAGGTATTTTAATTTTTGGACGTTTTTTGACTTTTTCAACATACTATAGTATGACTTTTTTTTCATGAGGTCTTTTTTGACATCCAATAATTTGGCTTTTTAATAACAATTAAACACAAATTATGCTGTAAATCCATTAAACATACCATATTAAGGTATTTCTATCACTTTTTAGACATTTTAATTTTTTGTAATTTTTTGACTTTTTCGACATACTATAGTATGACTTTTTTTTCAGGGGCTATTTTTTTGCCATCCAGTAATTTGGCTTTTTGATGACATTTAAACACAAATTGTCGTATAAATCTATTCAACATACCATAATAAGGCATTTTTAACACTTTTGTGGCATTTTAATTTTTGGACATTTTTTGACTTTTTCGACATACTATAGTATGACTTTTTTTTCAGAAGGTATTTTTTGACATCGAAAATATCGCTTTTTTAAGACATTTAAAGACAAATTGTTGTATAAATCTATTCAACATACCATAATAAGGCATTTTTAACACTTTTGTGGCATTTTAATTTTTGGACATTTTTTGACTTTTTCGACATACTATAGTATGACTTTTTTTTCAGAAGGTATTTTTTGACATCGAAAATATCGCTTTTTTAAGACATTTAAAGACAAATTGTTGTATAAATCTATTCAACATACCATAATAAGGCATTTTTAACACTTTTGTGGCATTTCAATTTTTGGACGTTTTTTGACTTTTTCGACGTACTATAGTATGACTTTTTTTTCAGGAGCTATTTTTTGACATCCAAGAATATTGCTTTTTTAAGACATTTAAACAAAAGTTGTGGTATGAATCTATTCAACATACCATAATAAGGCATTTTTAACACTTTTGAGGCATTTTAATTTTTGGAAATTTTTTGACTTTTTCTTCATACTATGGTATGACTTTTTTTTCAGGAGGTATTTTTTGACATCCAATAATTTGGCTTTTTAATGACATTTAAACACAAAATATGCTGTAAATCCATTCAACATACCATATTAAGGTATTTCTATCACTTTTTAGACATTTTAATTTTTTGTAATTTTCTGACTTTTTCGACATACTATAGTATGACTTTTTTTTCAGGAGCTATTTTTTGACATCCAAGAATATTGCTTTTTTAAGACATTTAAACAAAAGTTGTGGTATGAATCTATTCAACATACCATAATAAGGCATTTTTAACACTTTTGAGGCATTTTAATTTTTGGACGGTTTTTGACTTTTTCGACATACTATAGTATGACTTTTTTTTCAGGAGGTATTTTTTGACATCCAATAATTTGGCTTTTTAATGACATTTAAACACAAAATATGCTGTAAATCCATTCAACATACCATAATAAGGTATTTCTATCACTTTTTAGACATTTTAATTTTTTGTAATTTTTTGACTTTTTCGACATACTATAGTATGACTTTTTTTTCAGGGGCTATTTTTTTGCCATCCAGTAATTTGGCTTTTTGATGACATTTAAACACAAATTGTCGTATAAATCTATTCAACATACCATAATAAGGCATTTTTAACACTTTTGTGGCATTTTAATTTTTGGACGTTTTTTGACTTTTTCGACATACTATAGTATGACTTTTTTTTCAGAAGGTATTTTTTGACATCGAAGAATATCGCTTTTTTAAGACATTTAAGGACAAATTGTTGTATAAATCTATTCAACATACCATAATAAGGCATTTTTAACACTTTTGTGGCATTTTAATTTTTGGACGTTTTTTGACTTTTTCGACGTACTATAGTATGACTTTTTTTTCAGGAGGTAGTTTTTGACATCCAAGAATATTGCTTTTTTCAGACATTTAAACACAAATTGTGGTATGAATTTATTCAATATACCATAATAAGACATTTTTAACACTTTTGAGGCATTTTAATTTTTGAATCTTTTTTGACTTTTTCAACATACTATAGTATGACTTTTTTTTCAGGAGCTATTTTTTTGACATCCAATAATTTGGCTTTTTAATGACATTTAAACCCAAAAAAGCTGTAAAGCCATTCAACATACCATAATAAGGTATTTTTTAACACTTTTGAGGCATTTTAATTTTTGGATGTTTTATGAATTTTTTGACATACTATAGTATGACTTTTTTTCAGGAGGTGTTTTTTGACATCCAAGAATATTGCTTTTTTCAGACATTTAAACATAAATTGTGGTATGAATCTATTCAACATACCATAATAAGGCATTTTTAACACTTTTAAGGCATTTTAATTTTTGGACGTTTTTTGACTTTTTCAACATACTATAGTATGACTTTTTTTTCATGAGGTATTTTTTGACATCCAATAATTTGGCTTTTTAATAACAATTAAACACAAATTATGCTGTAAATCCATTAAACATACCATATTAAGGTATTTCTATCACTTTTTAGACATTTTAATTTTTTGTAATTTTTTGACTTTTTCGACATACTATAGTATGACTTTTTTTTCAGGAGCTATTTTTTGACATCCAAGAATATTGCTTTTTTAAGACATTTAAACAAAAGTTGTGGTATGAATCTATTCAACATACCATAATAAGGCATTTTTAACACTTTTGAGGCATTTTAATTTTTGGAAGGTTTTTGACTTTTTCGACATACTATAGTATGACTTTTTTTTCAGGAGGTATTTTTTGACACCCAATAATTTGGCTTTTTAATGACATTTAAACACAAAATATGCTGTAAATCCATTCAACATACCATAATAAGGTATTTCTATCACTTTTTAGACAGTTTAATTTTTTGTCATTTTTTGACTTTTTCGACATACTATAGTATGACTTTTTTTTCAGGAGCTATTTTTTTGCCATCCAGTAATTTGGCTTTTTGATGACATTTAAACACAAATTGTTGTATAAATCTATTCAACATACCATAATAACGCATTTTTAACACTTTTGTGGCATTTTAATTTTTGGACGTTTTTTGACTTTTTCGACATACTATAGTATGACTTTTTTTTCAGGAGCTATTTTTTGACATCGAAGAATATCGCTTTTTTAAGACATTTAAAGACAAATTGTTGCATGAATCTATTCAACATACCATAATAAGGCAATTTTAACACTTTTGTGGCATTTTAATTTTTGGACGTTTTTTGACTTTTTTGACATACTATAGTATGACTGTTTTTTCAGGGGGTATTTTTTGACATCCAATAAATTGGCTTTTTAATGACATTTAAACTCAAAATATGCTGTAAATCCATTCAACATACCATAATAAGGTATTTCTATCACTTTTTAGAAATTTTAATTTTTTGTCATTTTTTGACTTTTTCGACATACTATAGTATGACTTTTTTTTCAGGAGGTGTTTTTTGACATCCAAGAATATTGCTTTTTTCAGACATTCAAACATAAATTGTGGTATGAATCTATTCAACATACCATAATAAGGCATTTTTAACACTTTTAAGGCATTTTAATTTTTGGACGTTTTTTGACTTTTTCAACATACTTTAGTACTTTTTTTGACTTTTTTTTCAGGAGGTGTTTTTTGACATCCAAGAATATTGCTTTTTTAAGACATTTAAACACAAATTGTGGTATGAATCTATTCAACATACCATAATAAGGCATTTTTAACACTTTTGAGGCATTTTAATTTTTGGACGTTTTTTTAATTTTTCGACATACTATAGTATGACTTTTTTTTCAGGAGCTATTTTTTGACATCCAAGAATATTGCTTTTTTAAGACATTTAAACAAAAGTTGTGGTATGAATCTATTCAACATACCATAATAAGGCATTTTTAACACTTTTGAGGCATTTTAATTTTTGGACGGCTTTTGACTTCTTCGACATACTATAGTATGACTTTTTTTTCAGGAGGTATTTTTTGACATCCAATAATTTGGCTTTTTAATGACATTTAAACACAAAATATGCTGTAAATCCATTCAACATACCATAATAAGGTATTTCTATCACTTTTTAGACATTTTAATTTTTTGTCATTTGTTGACTTTTTCGACATACTATAGTATGACTTTTTTTTCAGGAGCTATTTTTTTGCCATCCAGTAATTTGGCTTTTTGATGACATTTAAACACAAATTATGCTGTAAATCCATTCAACATGCCATAATAAGGTATTTTTAACACTTTTGAGGCATTTTAATTGTTGGACGTTTTTTGACTTTTTAGACATACTATAGTATGACTTTTTTTTCAGGAGGTATTTTTTGACATCCAAGAATATCGCTTTTTTAAGACATTTAAAGACAAATTGTTGTATAAATCTATTCAACATACCATAATAAGGCATTTTTAACAATTTTGAGGCATTTTAATTTTTGGACCTTTTTTGACTTTTTCAACATACTATAGTATGACTTTTTTTTCAGGAGCTATTTTTTTGACATCCAATAATTTGGCTTTTTAATGACATTTAAACACAAAATATGCTGTAAAGCCATTCAACATACCATAATAAGGTATTTTTTAACACTTTTGAGGCATTTTAATTTTTGGATGTTTTATGAATTTTTTGACATGCTATAGTATGACTTTTTTTCAGGAGGTGTTTTTTGACATCCAAGAATATTGCTTTTTTCAGACATTTAAACATAAATTGTGGTATGAATCTATTCAACATACCATAATAAGGCATTTTTAACACTTTTAAGGCATTTTAATTTTTGGACGTTTTTTGACTTTTTCAACATACTATAGTATGACTTTTTTTTCATGAGGTATTTTTTGACATCCAATAATTTAGCTTTTTAATAACAATTAAACACAAATTATGCTGTAAATCCATTAAACATACCATATTAAGGTATTTCTATCACTTTTTAGACATTTTAATTTTTTGTAATTTTTTGACTTTTTTGACATACTATAGTATGACTTTTTTTTCAGGAGCTATTTTTTGACATCCAAGAATATTGCTTTTTTAAGACATTTAAACAAAAGTTGTGGTATGAATCTATTCAACATACCATAATAAGGCATTTTTAACACTTTTGAGGCATTTTAATTTTTGGAAATTTTTTGACTTTTTCTTCATACTATGGTATGACTTTTTTTTCAGGAGCTATTTTTTGACATCCAAGAATATTGCTTTTTTCAGACATTTAAACAAAAGTTGTGGTATGAATCTATTCAACATACCATAATAAGGCATTTTTAACACTTTTGAGGCATTTTAATTTTTGGACGGTTTTTGACTTTTTCGACATAATATAGTGTGACTTTTTTTTCAGGAGGTATTTTTTGACATCCAATAATTTGGCTTTTTAATGACATTTAAACACAAAATATGCTGTAAATCCATTCAACATACCATATTAAGGTATTTCTATCACTTTTTAGACATTTTAATTTTTTGTAATTTTTTGACTTTTTCGACATACTATAGTATGACTTTTTTTTCAGGGGCTATTTTTTTGCCATCCAGTAATTTGGCTTTTTGATGACATTTAAACACAAATTGTCGTATAAATCTATTCAACATACCATAATAAGGCATTTTTAACACTTTTGTGGTGTTTTAATTTTTGGACGTTTTTTGACTTTTTCGACATACTATAGTATGACTTTTTTTTCAGGAGGTATTTTTTGACATCGAAGAATATCGCTTTTTAAGAAATTTAAAGACAAATTGTTGTATAAATCTATTCAACATACCATAATAAGGCATTTTTAACACTTTTGTGGCATTTTAATTTTTGGATGTTTTTTGACTTTTTCGACGTACTATAGTATGACTTTTTTTTCAGGAGGTAGTTTTTGACATCCAAGAATATTGCTTTTTTCAGACATTTAAACACAAATTGTGGTATGAATCTATTCAATATACCATAATAAGACATTTTTAACACTTTTGAGGCATTTTAATTTTTGGACCTTTTTTGACTTTTTCAACATACTATAGTATGACTTTTTTTTCAGGAGCTATTTTTTTGACATCCAATAATTTGGCTTTTTAATGACATTTAAACACAAAATATGCTGTAAAGCCATTCAACATACCATAATAAGGTATTTTTTAACACTTTTGAGGCATTTTAATTTTTGGATGTTTTATGAATTTTTTGACATACTATAGTATGACTTTTTTTCAGGAGGTGTTTTTTGACATCCAAGAATATTGCTTTTTTCAGACGTTTAAACAAATTGTGGTATGAATCTATTCAGCATACCATAATAAGGCATTTTTAACACTTTTAAGGCATTTTAATTTTTGGACGTTTTTTGACTTTTTCAACATACTATAGTATGACTTTTTTTTCATGAGGTATTTTTTGACATCCAATAATTTGGCTTTTTAATAACAATTAAACACAAATTATGCTGTAAATCCATTAAACATACCATATTAAGGTATTTCTATCACTTTTTAGACATTTTAATTTTTTGTAATTTTTTGACTTTTTCGACATACTATAGTATGACTTTTTTTTCAGGAGCTATTTTTTGACATCCAAGAATATTGCTTTTTTAAGACATTTAAACAAAAGTTGTGGTATGAATCTATTCAACATACCATAATAAGGCATTTTTAACACTTTTGAGGCATTTTAATTTTTGGAAATTTTTTGACATTTTCTTCATACTATGGTAAGACTTTTTTTTCAGGAGCTGTTTTTTGACATCCAAGAATAGTGCTTTTTTCAGACATTTAAACAAAAGTTGTGGTATGAATCTATTCAACATACCATAATAAGGCATTTTTAACACTTTTGAGGCATTTTAATTTTTGGACGGTTTTTGACTTTTTCGACATACTATAGTATGACTTTTTTTTCAGGAGGTATTTTTTGACATCCAATAATTTGGCTTTTTAATGACATTTAAACACAAAATATGCTGTAAATCCATTCAACATACCATAATAAGGCATTTTTAACACTTTTGAGGCATTTTAATTTTTGGACGGTTTTTGACTTTTTCGACATACTATAGTATGACTTTTTTTTCAGGAGCTATTTTTTTTCCATCCAGTAATTTGGCTTTTTAATGACATTTAAACACGAATTATGCTGTAAATCCATTCAACATGCCATAATAAGGTATTTTTAACACTTTTGAGGCATTTTAATTGTTGGACGTTTTTTGACTTTTTAGACATACTATAGTATGACTTTTTTTTCATGAGGTATTTTTTGACATCCAATAATTTGGCTTTTTAATAACAATTAAACACAAATTATGCTGTAAACCATTAAACATACCATATTAAGGTATTTCTATCTCTTTTTAGACATTTTAATTTTTTGTAATTTTTTGACTTTTTCGACATGCTGTAGTATGACTTTTTTTTCAGGAGCTATTTTTTTTCCATCCAGTAATTTGGCTTTTTAATGACATTTAAACACAAATTATGCTGTAAATCCATTCAACATGCCATAATAAGGTATTTTTAACACTTTTGAGGCATTTTAATTGTTGGACGTTTTTTGACTTTTTAGACATACTGTAGTATGACTTTTTCAGGAGGTATTTTTGACATCCAAGAATATCGCTTTTTAAGACATTTAAACACAAATTGTTGTATAAATCTATTCAACATACCATAATAAGGCATTTTAACACTTTTGAGGCATTTTAATTTTTGGACATTTTTTGACTTTTTTGACATACTATAGTATGACTTTTTTTTCAGGAGGTATTTTTTTGACATCCAATAATTTGGCTTTTTAATGACATTTAAAAACAAATTATGCTGTAAATCCATTCAACATAACATAATAAGGTATTTCTATCACTTTTTAGACATTTTAATTTTTGGACATTTTTTGACGTTTTCGACATACTATAGTATGACTTTTTTTTCAGGAGGTATTATTTGACATCCAAGAATATTGCTTTTTTCAGACATTTAAACACAAATTGTGGTATGAATCTATTCAACATACCATAATAAGTCATGTTTAACACTTTTGAGGCATTTTAATTTTTGGACGTTTTTTGACTTTTTCGACATACTATAGTATGACTTTTTTTTCAGGAGCTATTTTTTTTCCATCCAGTAATTTGGCTTGTTAATGACATTTAAACACAAATTATGCTGTAAATCCATTCAACATGCCATAATAAGGTATTTTTAACACTTTTGAGGCATTTCAATTGTTGGACGTTTTTTGACTTTTTAGACATACTGTAGTATGACTTTTTTTTTTCAGGAGGTATTTTTTGACATCCAAGAATATCGCTTTTTTAAGACATTTAAACACAAATTGTTGTATAAATCTATTCAACATACCATAATAAGGCATTTTTAACACTTTTGAGGCATTTTAATTTTTGGACATTTTTTGACTTTTTTGACATACTATAGTATGACTTTTTTTTCAGGAGGTATTTTTTTGACATCCAATAATTTGGCTTTTTAATGACATTTAAAAACAAATTATGCTGTAAATCCATTCAACATACCATAATAAGGTATTTCTATCACTTTTTAGACATTTTAATTTTTGGACATTTTTTGACTTTTTCGACATACTATAGTATGACTTTTTTTTCAGGAGGTATTATTTGACATCCAAGAATATTGCTTTTTTCAGACATTTAAACACAAATTGTGGTATGAATCTATTCAACATACCATAATAAGTCATTTTTAACACTTTTGAGGCATTTTAATTTTTGGACGGTTTTTGACTTTTTCGACATACTATAGTATGACTTTTTTTTCAGGAAGTATTTTTTGACATCCAATAATTTGGCTTTTTGATGACATTTAAACACAAAATATGCTGTAAATCCATTCAACATACCATAATAAGGTATTTCTATCACTTTTTAGACATTTTAATGTTTTGTCATTTTTTGACTTTTTCGACATACTATAGTATGACTTTTTCAGGGAGCTATTTTTTTGCCATCCAGTAATTTGGCTTTTTAATGACATTTAAACACAAAATATGCTGTAAATCCATTCAACAAACCATAATAAGGTATTTCTATCACTCTTTAGACATTTCAATTTTTTTAACATTTTTTGACTTTTTCGACATACTATGGTATGACTTTTTTTTCAGGGGGTATTTTTTGACATCCAAGAATATTGCTTTTTTCAGACATTTAAAAATAAATTGTGGTATGAATCTATTCAACATACCATAATAAGGCATTTTTAACACTTTTGAGGCATTTTAATTGTTGGACGTTTTTTGACTTTTTAGACATACGAAAGTATGCCTTTTTTTTCAGAGCTATTTTTTGACATCCAGTAATTTGGCTTTTTAATGACATTTAAACACAAAATATGCTGTAAATCCATTCAACAAACCATAATAAGGTATTTCTATCACTCTTTAGACATTTTAATTTATTGAACATTTTTTGACTTTTTCGACATACTATAGTATGACTTTTTTTTCAGGAAGTATTTTTTGACATCGAAGAATATTGCTTTTTTAAGACATTTAAACAAAAGTTGTGGTATGAATCTATTCAACATACCATAATAAGACATTTTTAACACTTTTGAGGCATTTTAATTTTTGGAAATTTTTTGACTTTTTCTTCATACTATGGTATGACTTTTTTTTCAGGAGCTATTTTTTGACATCCAAGAATATTGCTTTTTTCAGACATTTAAACATAAATTGTGGTATGAATCTATTCAACATACCATAATAAGGCATTTTTAACACTTTTGAGGCATTTTAATTTTTGGACGTTTTTTGAATTTTTTGACAAACTATAGTATGACTTTTTTTCAGGATGTGTTTTTTGACATTCAAAAATATTGCTTTTTTAAGACATTTAAACAAAAGTTGTGGTATGAATCTATTCAACATACCATAATAAGGCATTTTTAACACTTTTGAGGCATTTTAATTTTTGGACATTTTTTGACTTTTTCGACATACTATAGTATGACTTTTTTTTCAGGAGGTATTTTTTTGATATCCAAGAATATGGATTTTTAATGACATTTGACCACAAATTATGTTGTAAATCCATTCAATATACCATATTAAGGTATTTCTATCACTTTTTAGACATTTTAATTTTTGGACGTTTTTTGGCTTTTTCGACATACTATAGTATGACTTTTTTTTCAGGAGGAATTTTTTTGACATCCAATAATTTGGCTTTTTAATCACATTTTAATACAAATTATGCTGTAAATCCATTCAACATACCATAATAAGGCATTTCTATCACTTTTTAGACATTTTAATTTTTTGACTTTTTTTGACTTTTTCGACATGCTATAGTATGACTTTTTTTTCAGGAGGTACTTTTTGACATCCAAGAATATTGCTTTTTTCATACATTTAAACACAAATTGTGGTATAAATCTATTAGACATACCATAATAAGGCATTTTTAACACTTTTGAGACATTTTAATTTTTTGACGTTTTTTGACATTTTCGACATACTATAATATGACTTTTTTTTCAGGAGGTATTTTTTTGACATCCAATAATTTGGCTTTTTAATGACATTTAAACACAAATTATGCTGTAAATCCATTCAACATACCATAACAAGGTATTTCTATTACTTTTTAGACATTTTAATATTACGACATTTTTTGACTTTTTCGACATACTATAGTATGACTTTTTTTTCAGGAGGTATTTTTTGACATCGAAGAATATCGCTTTTTAAGAAATTTAAAGACAAATTGTTGTATAAATCTATTCAACATACCATAATAAGGCATTTTTAACACTTTTGTGGCATTTTAATTTTTGGACGTTTTTTGACTTTTTCGACGTACTATAGTATGACTTTTTTTTCAGGAGGTAGTTTTTGACATCCAAGAATATTGCTTTTTTCAGACATTTAAACACAAATTGTGGTATGAATCTATTCAATATACCATAATAAGACATTTTTAACACTTTTGAGGCATTTTAATTTTTGGACCTTTTTTGACTTTTTCAACATACTATAGTATGACTTTTTTTTCAGGAGCTATTTTTTTGACATCCAATAATTTGGCTTTTTAATGACATTTAAACACAAAATATGCTGTAAAGCCATTCAACATACCATAATAAGGTATTTTTTAACACTTTTGAGGCATTTTAATTTTTGGATGTTTTATGAATTTTTTGACATACTATAGTATGACTTTTTTTCAGGAGGTGTTTTTTGACATCCAAGAATATTGCTTTTTTCAGACGTTTGAACAAATTGTGGTATGAATCTATTCAACATACCATAATAAGGCATTTTTAACACTTTTAAGGCATTTTAATTTTTGGACGTTTTTTGACTTTTTCAACATACTATAGTATGACTTTTTTTTCATGAGGTATTTTTTGACATCCAATAATTTGGCTTTTTAATAACAATTAAACACAAATTATGCTGTAAATCCATTAAACATACCATATTAAGGTATTTCTATCACTTTTTAGACATTTTAATTTTTGTAATTTTTGACTTTTTCGACATACTATAGTATGACTTTTTTTCAGGAGCTATTTTTGACATCCAAGAATATTGCTTTTTAAGACATTTAATCAAAAGTTGTGGTATGAATCTATTCAACATACCATAATAAGGCATTTTTAACACTTTTGAGGCATTTTAATTTTTGGAAATTTTTTGACATTTTCTTCATACTATGGTAAGACTTTTTTTTCAGGAGCTGTTTTTTGACATCCAAGAATATTGCTTTTTTCAGACATTTAAACAAAAGTTGTGGTATGAATCTATTCAACATACCATAATAAGGCATTTTTAACACTTTTGAGGCATTTTAATTTTTGGACGGTTTTTGACTTTTTCGACATACTATAGTATGACTTTTTTTTCAGGAGGTATTTTTTGACATCCAATAATTTGGCTTTTTAATGACATTTAAACACAAAATATGCTGTAAATCCATTCAACATACCATATTAAGGTATTTCTATCACTTTTTGGACATTTTAATTTTTTGTAATTTTTTGACTTTTTCGACATACTATAGTATGACTTTTTTTTCAGGAGCTATTTTTTTTCCATCCAGTAATTTGGCTTTTTAATGACATTTAAACACGAATTATGCTGTAAATCCATTCAACATGCCATAATAAGGTATTTTTAACACTTTTGAGGCATTTTAATTGTTGGACGTTTTTTGACTTTTTAGACATACTATAGTATGACTTTTTTTTCATGAGGTATTTTTTGACATCCAATAATTTGGCTTTTTAATAACAATTAAACACAAATTATGCTGTAAACCATTAAACATACCATATTAAGGTATTTCTATCTCTTTTTAGACATTTTAATTTTTTGTAATTTTTTGACTTTTTCGACATGCTGTAGTATGACTTTTTTTTCAGGAGCTATTTTTTTTCCATCCAGTAATTTGGCTTTTTAATGACATTTAAACACAAATTATGCTGTAAATCCATTCAACATGCCATAATAAGGTATTTTTAACACTTTTGAGGCATTTTAATTGTTGGACGTTTTTTGACTTTTTAGACATACTGTAGTATGACTTTTTTTTTCAGGAGGTATTTTTTGACATCCAAGAATATCGCTTTTTTAAGACATTTAAACACAAATTGTTGTATAAATCTATTCAACATACCATAATAAGGCATTTTTAACACTTTTGAGGCATTTTAATTTTTGGACATTTTTTGACTTTTTTGACATACTATAGTATGACTTTTTTTTCAGGAGATATTTTTTTGACATCCAATAATTTGGCTTTTTAATGACATTTAAAAACAAATTATGCTGTAAATCCATTCAACATAACATAATAAGGTATTTCTATCACTTTTTAGACATTTTAATTTTTGGACATTTTTTGACGTTTTCGACATACTATAGTATGACTTTTTTTTCAGGAGGTATTATTTGACATCCAAGAATATTGCTTTTTTCAGACATTTAAACACAAATTGTGGTATGAATCTATTCAACATACCATAATAAGTCATGTTTAACACTTTTGAGGCATTTTAATTTTTGGACGTTTTTTGACTTTTTCGACATACTATAGTATGACTTTTTTTTCAGGAGCTATTTTTTTTCCATCCAGTAATTTGGCTTGTTAATGACATTTAAACACAAATTATGCTGTAAATCCATTCAACATGCCATAATAAGGTATTTTTAACACTTTTGAGGCATTTCAATTGTTGGACGTTTTTTGACTTTTTAGACATACTGTAGTATGACTTTTTTTTTTCAGGAGGTATTTTTTGACATCCAAGAATATCGCTTTTTTAAGACATTTAAACACAAATTGTGGTATGAATCTATTCAACATACCATAATAAGTCATTTTTAACACTTTTGAGGCATTTTAATTTTTGGACGGTTTTTGACTTTTTCGACATACTATAGTATGACTTTTTTTTCAGGAAGTATTTTTTGACATCCAATAATTTGGCTTTTTGATGACATTTAAACACAAAATATGCTGTAAATCCATTCAACATACCATAATAAGGTATTTCTATCACTTTTTAGACATTTTAATGTTTTGTCATTTTTTGACTTTTTCGACATACTATAGTATGACTTTTTTTTTCGGGAGCTATTTTTTTGCCATCCAGTAATTTGGCTTTTTAATGACATTTAAACACAAAATATGCTGTAAATCCATTCAACAAACCATAATAAGGTATTTCTATCACTCTTTAGACATTTCAATTTTTTTAACATTTTTTTTACTTTTTCGACATACTATAGTATGACTTTTTTTTCAGGGGGTATTTTTTGACATCCAAGAATATTGCTTTTTTCAGACATTTAAACATAAATTGTGGTATGAATCTATTCAACATACCATAATAAGGCATTTTTAACACTTTTGAGGCATTTTAATTGTTGGACGTTTTTTGACTTTTTAGACATACGAAAGTATGCCTTTTTTACAGAAGGTATTTTTGACATCCATTAATTTGGCTTTTTAATGACATTTAAACACAAAATATGCTGTAAATCCATTCAACAAACCATAATAAGGTATTTCTATCACTCTTTAGACATTTTAATTTATTGAACATTTTTTGACTTTTTCGACATACTATAGTATGACTTTTTTTTCAGGAGGTATTTTTTGACATCGAAGAATATTGCTTTTTTAAGACATTTAAACAAAAGTTGTGGTATGAATCTATTCAACATACCATAATAAGGCATTTTAACACTTTTGAGGCATTTTAATTTTTGGAAATTTTTTGACTTTTTCTTCATACTATGGTATGACTTTTTTTTCAGGAGCTATTTTTTGACATCCAAGAATATTGCTTTTTTCAGACATTTAAACATAAATTGTGGTATGAATCTATTCAACATACCATAATAAGGCATTTTTAACACTTTTGAGGCATTTTAATTTTTGGACGTTTTTTGAATTTTTTGACAAACTATAGTATGACTTTTTTTCAGGATGTGTTTTTTGACATTCAAAAATATTGCTTTTTTAAGACATTTAAACAAAAGTTGTGGTATGAATCTATTCAACATACCATAATAAGGCATTTTTAACACTTTTGAGGCATTTTAATTTTTGGACATTTTTTGACTTTTTCGACATACTATAGTATGACTTTTTTTTCAGGAGGTATTTTTTTGATATCCAAGAATATGGATTTTTAATGACATTTGACCACAAATTATGTTGTAAATCCATTCAATATACCATATTAAGGTATTTCTATCACTTTTTAGACATTTTAATTTTGGACGTTTTTGGCTTTTTCGACATACTATAGTATGACTTTTTTTTCAGGAGGAATTTTTTTGACATCCAATAATTTGGCTTTTTAATCACATTTTAATACAAATTATGCTGTAAATCCATTCAACATACCATAATAAGGCATTTCTATCACTTTTTAGACATTTTAATTTTTTGACTTTTTTTGACTTTTTCGACATGCTATAGTATGACTTTTTTTTCAGGAGGTACTTTTTGACATCCAAGAATATTGCTTTTTTCATACATTTAAACACAAATTGTGGTATAAATCTATTAGACATACCATAATAAGGCATTTTTAACACTTTTGAGACATTTTAATTTTTGGACGTTTTTTGACATTTTCGACATACTATAATATGACTTTTTTTTCAGGAGGTATTTTTTTGACATCCAATAATTTGGCTTTTTAATGACATTTAAACACAAATTATGCTGTAAATCCATTCAACATACCATAACAAGGTATTTCTATTACTTTTTAGACATTTTAATATTACGACATTTTTTGACTTTTTCGACATACTATAGTATGACTTCTTTTTCAGGAAGTATTTTTTGACATCCAAAAATATTGCTTTTTTAAGACATTGAAACAAAAAATGTGGTATGAATCTGGTCAACATACCATAATAAGGCATTTTTAACACTTTTTAGACATTTAATTTTTGGACGGTTTTTGACTTTTTTGACATACTATAGTATGACTTTTTTTTCAGGAGGTATTTTTTGACATCCAATAATTTGGCTTTTTAATGACATTTAAACACAAATTATGCTGTAAATCCATTCAACATACCATAATAGGGTATTTCTATCACTTTTTAGACATTTTAATTTTTTGATATTTTTTGACTTTTTCGACATACTATTGTATGATTTTTTTTCAGGAGCAATTTTTTTGCCATCCAATAATTTGGCTTTTTAATGACATTTAAACACAAATTATGCTGTATATCCATTCAACATGCCATAATAAGGTATTTTAACACTTTTGAGGCATTTTAATTTTTGGACGTTTTTTGACTTTTTTGACATACTATAGTATGACTTTTTTTCAGGAGGTGTTTTTTGACATCCAAGAATATTGCTTTTTTCAGACATTTAAACATAAATTGTGGTATGGATCTATTCAACATACCATAATAAGGCATTTTTAACACTTTTGAGGCATTTTAATGTTTGGAGATTTTTTGACTTTTTCGACATACTATATTATGACTTTTTTTTCAGGAAGTATTTTTTTGACATCCAATAATTTCGCTTTTTAATAACATTTACACACAAATTATGCTGTAAATCCATTCAACATACCATAATAAGGTGTTTTTTTATCACTTTTAAGACATTTAAATTTTTTGACATTTTTTGACTTTTTCGATATACTATAGTATGACTTTTTTTTCAGGAGGTATTTTTTGACATCCCATAATTTGGCTTTTTAATGACATTTAAACACAAATTATGCTGTAAATCCATTCAACATACCATAATAAGGGATTTCTATCACTTTTTAGACATTTTTATTTTATGACATTTTTTGACTTTTTCAACATACTATAGTATGACTTTTTTTTCAGGAGGTATTTTTTGACATCCAAGAATATTGCTTTTTTAAGACATTTAAACAAAAGTTGTGGTATGAATCTATTCAACATACCATAATAAGGCATTTTTAACACTTTTGAGGCATTTTAATTTTTGGACATTTTTTGACTTTTTCGACATACTATAGTAAGACTTTTTTTTCAGGAGGTATTTTTTTAATATCCAAGAATATTGCTTTTTTAAGACATTTAAAAACAAATTATGGTATAAATCTATTCAACATACCATAATAAGGTATTTTTATCACTTTTTAGACATTTTAATTTTTGGATGTTTTTTGACTTTTTCGACATACTGTAGTATGACTTTTCAGGAGGTATTTTTTGACATCCAAGAATATTGCTTTTTTCAGACATTTAAACACAAATTGTGGTATGAATCTATTCAACATACCATAATAAGGCATTTTTAACACTTTTGAGGCATTTTAATTTTTGGACGTTTTTTGACTTTTTTGACAAACTATAGTATGACTTTTTTTTCAGGAGCTATTTTTTTGACATCCAATAATTTGGCTTTTTAATGACATTGAAACACAAAATATGCTGTAAATCCATTCAACATACCATAATAAGGTATTTCTATCACTTTTTAGACATTTTAATTTTATGACATTTTTTGACTTTTTCGACATACTATAGTATGACTTTTTTTTCTGGAGTTATTTTTTGACATCCAAGAATATTGCTTTTTTAAGACATTTAAACAAAAGTTGTGGTATGAATCTATTCAACATACCATAATAAGGCATTTTTAACACTTTTGAGGCATTTTAATTTTTGGACATTTTTTGACTTTTTCGACATACTATAGTATGACTTTTTTTTCAAGAGGTATTTTTTTGATATCCAAGAATATTGCTTTTTTAAGACATTTAAAAACAAATTATGGTATAAATCTATTCAACATACCATAATAAGGTATTTTTATCACTTTTTAGACATTTTAATTTTTTGAAATTTTTTGACTTTTTCGACATACTATGGTATGACTTTTTTTTCAGGAGCTATTTTTTGACATCCAAGAATATTGTTTTTTTCAGACATTTAAACATAAATTGTGGTATGAATCTATTCAACATACCATAATAACGCATTTTTAACACTTTTGAGGCAGTTTAATTTTTGGACCTTTTTTGACTTTTTCAACATACTATAGTATGACTTTTTTTTCAGGAGCTATTTTTTTGACATCCAATAATTTGGCTTTTTAATGACATTTAAACACAAAATATGCTGTAAAGCCATTCAACATACCATAATAAGGTATTTTTAACACTTTTGAGGCATTTTCATTTTTGGACGTTTTTTGAATTTTTTGACATACTATAGTATGACTTTTTTTCAGGAGGTGTGTTTTGACATCCAAAAATATTGCTTTTTTAAGACATTTAAACACAAATTGTTGTATGAATCTATTCAACATACCATAATAAGGCATTTTTAACACTTTTGAGGCATTTTAATTTTTGGACGGTTTTTGACTTTTCCGACATACTATAGTATGACTTTTTTTTCAGGAGCTATTTTTTTGACATCCAATAATTTGGCTTTTTAATGACATTTAAACACAAAATATGCTGTAAATCCATTCAACATGCCATAATAAGGTATTTCTATCACTTTTTAGACATTTTACATTTTTGACTTTTTTGACATTTGACATCCAAGAATATTGATTTTTGAATTTTGACATACTATAGTATGACTTTTTCAGGAGGTATTTTTGACATCCAAGAATATTGCTTTTTAAGACATTTAAACACAAATTGTTGTATGAAATCTATTCAACATACCATAATAAGGCATTTTTAACACTTTTGAGGCATTTTAATTTTGGACGTTTTGACTTTTGACATACTATATAGTATGACTTTTTTTCAGGAGTATTTTTTGACATCCAATAATTTGGCTTTTTAATGACATTTAAACACAAAACATTGTTGTAAATCCATTCAACATACCATAATAAGGTATTTCTATCACTTTTAGACATTTTAATTTTTTGTCATTTTTGACTTTTTAGACATACTATAGTATGACTTTTTTTTCAGGAGGTATTTTTTGACATCCAATAATATCGCTTTTTTAAGACATTTAAACACAAATTGTTGTATAAATCTATTCAACATACCATAATAAGGCATTTTTAACACGTTTGTGACATTTTAATTTTTGACGTTTTTTGACCTTAAAAAAATAGCTCCTGAAAAAAAAGTCATACTATAGTATGTTGAAAAAGTCCAAAAAAGTCAAAAAATAAAAATGTCTAAAAAGTGATAGAAATACCTTGTTATGGCATGTTGAATGGATTTATACCATAATTTGTGTTTAAATGTCTTAAAAAAGTAATATTCTTGGATGTCAAAATAATACCTCCTGAAAAAAAAGTCATGCTATAGTATGTCGAAAAAGTCAAAAAACGTCCAAAAATTAAAATGCCTCAGAAGTGTTAAAAATACCTTATTATGGCATGTTGAATAGATTTATACCACAATTTGTGTTTAAATGTATGAAAAAAGCAATATTCTTGGATGTCAAAAAATAGCTCCTGAAAAAAAAGTTATACTATAGTATGTCGAAAAAGTCAAAAAATGTCAAAAAATTAAAATGTCTAAAAAGTGATATAAATACCTTATTATGGTATGTTGAATGGATTTACAGCATAATTTGTGTTTAAATGTCATTAAAAAGTCAAATCATTTTATGTCAAAAAAATTCCTGAAAAAAAAGTCATACTATAGTATGTCGAAAAAGTCAAAAAACGTCCAAAAATTAAAATGCCTCAAAAGTGATAGAAATATCTTATTATGGTATGTTGAATGGATTTACTGCTTAATTTATGTTTATATGTCATTAAAAAGCCAAATTATTGGATGTAAAAAAATACCTCCTGAAAAAAAAGTCATATGTCGAAAAAGTCAAAAAATGTCAAAAAATTAAAATGTCTCGAAAGTGTTAAAAATACCTTATTATGGCATGTTGAATGGATTTACAGCATAATTTGTGTTTAAATGTCATTAGAATGCCAAATTACTGGATGGCAAAAAAATAGCTCCTGAAAAAAAAGTCATACTATAGTATGTCGAAAAAGTCAAAAAACGTCCAAAAATTAAAATGCCTCAAAAGTGTTAAAAATGCCTTATTATGGTATGTTGAATAGATTCATACCACAATTTGCGTTTAAATGTCTGAAAAAAGCAATATTCTTGCATGTCAAAAAATACCTCCTGAAAAACAAAGTCATTCTATAGTATGTCTAAAAAGTCAAAAAATGTCAAAAAGTTAAAATGTCTAAAAAGTGATAGAAATACCTTATTATGGTATGTTGAATGGATTTACAGCATAATTTGTGTTTAAATGTCATTGAAGAGCAATATTCTTGGATGTCAAAAAATACCTCCTGAAAAAAAGTCATACGATAGTATGTCGAAAAAGTCAAAAAACGACCAAAAATGAAAATGCCTCAAAAGTGTTAAAAATACCTTATTATGGCATGTTAAATGGATTCATAAAATAATTAATGTTTAAATGTCTTAAAAAAGCAATATTCTTGGATGTCAAAAAATATGTCCTGAAAAATAAAGTCATATTATAGCATGTCGAAAAAGTCAAAAAATGTCAAAAAATTAAAATGTCTGAAAAGTGATAGAAATACCTTATTATGGTATGGTGAATGGATTTACAGCATAATTTGTGTTTAAATGTCATTAAAAAGCCAAATTATTGGATGTCAAAAAATACCTCCTGAAAAAAAGTCATACTATAGTATGTCGAAAAAGTCAAAAAATTTCAAAAAATGAAATTGTCTAAAAAGTGATAGAAAGATCTTATTATGGCATGTTGAATGGATTTATACCATAATTTGTATTTAAATGTCTTAAAAAAGCAATATTCTTGAATGTCAAAATAATACCTCCTGAAAAAAAAGTCATGCTATAGTATGTCGAAAAAGTCAAAAAACGTCCAAAAGTTAAACTGCCTCAAAAGTGATAAAAATAGCTTACTATGGTATGTTGAATGGATTTACAGCATATTTTGTGTATAAATGTCATTAAAAAGCCAAATTATTGTATGTAAAAAAAAAGCTCCTGAAAAAAAAGTCATATGTCGAAAAAGTCAAAAAATGTCAAAAAATTAAAATGTCTGAAAAGTGATAGAAATACCTTATTATGGTATGGTGAATGGATTTACAGCATAATTTGTGTTTAAATGTCATTAAAAAGCCAAATTATTGGATGTCAAAAAATACTTCCTGAAAAAAAAGTCATACTATAGTATGTCGAAAAAGTCAAAAAATTTCAAAAAATTAAAATGTCTAAAAAGTGATAGAAATATCTTATTATGGTATGTTGAATGGATTTACTGCATAATTTGTATTTTAATGTCTTTAAAACGCCAAATTATTGGATGTCAAAAAATACCTCCTGAAAAAAAGTCCTACTATAGTATGTCGAAAAATCAAAAAACGTCCAAAAATTAAAATGCCTCAAAAGTGTTAAAAATACCTTATTATGGCATGTTGAATGGATTTATACCATAATTTGTGTTTAAATGTCTTAAAAAAGTAATATTCTTGGATGTCAAAATAATACCTCCTGAAAAAAAAGTCATGCTATAGTATGTCGAAAAAGTCAAAAAACGTCCAAAAATTAAAATGCCTCAGAAGTGTTAAAAATACCTTATTATGGCACGTTGAATAGATTTATACCACAATTTGTGTTTAAATGTATGAAAAAAGCAATATTCTTGGATGTCAAAAAATAGCTCCTGAAAAAAAAGTTATACTATAGTATGTCGAAAAAGTCAAAAAATGTCAAAAAATTAAAATGTCTAAAAAGTGATATAAATACCTTATTATGGTATGTTGAATGGATTTACAGCATAATTTGTGTTTAAATGTCATTAAAAAGTCAAATCATTTTATGTCAAAAAATACCTCCTGAAAAAAAAGTCATACTATAGTATGTCGAAAAAGTCAAAAAACGTCCAAAAATTAAAATGCCTCAAAAGTGTTAAACATACCTTATTATGGCATGTTGAATGTATTTACAGCATAATTTGTGTTTAAATGTCATTAAAAAGCCAACTTATTGGATGGCAAAGAAAATACCTCCTGAAAAAAAAGTCATACTATAGTATGTCGAAAAAGTTAAAAAATGTCAAAAAATTAAAATGTCTAAAAAGTGATAGAAATACCTTGTTATGGTATGTTGAATGGATTTACAGCATAATTTGTGTTTAAATGTCATTAAAAAGCCAAATTATTGGATGTCAAAAAAATAGCTCCTGGAAAAAAAAGTCATACTATAGTATGTCGAAAAAGTCAAAAAACGTCCAAAAATTAAAATGCCTCAAAAGTGTTAAAAATGCCTTATTATGGTATGTTGAATATATTTATACCACAATTTATGTTTAAATTTCTTAAAAAAAGCAATATTCTTGGATGTCAAAAAATACCTCCTGAAAAAAAGTCATACTATAGTATGTCGAAAAAGTCAAAAAATGTCAAAAAATTTAAATGTCGAAAAAGTGATAGAAATACCTTATTATGGTATGTTGAATGGATTTACAGCATATTTTGTGTTTAAATGTCTTAAAAAAGCAATATTCTTGGATGTCCAAAAATACCTCCTGAAAAAAAAGTCATACTATAGTATGTCGAAAAAGTCAAAAAATGTCCAAAAATTAAAATGCCTCAAAAGTGTTAAAAATGCCTTATTATGGTATGTTGAATAGATTCATACAACAATTTGTGTTTAAATGTCTGAAAAAAGCAATATTCTTGGATGTCAAAAAATAGCTCCTGAAAAAAAGTCATACTATAGTATGTCGAAAAAGTCAAAAAATGTCAAAAAATTGAAATGTCTAAAAAGTGATAGAAATACCTTATTATGGTATGTTGAATGGATTTACAGCATATTTTGTGTTTAAATGTCATTAAAAATCCAAATTATAGGATGTCAAAAAATGCCTTCTAAAAAAAAAAGTCATACTATAGTATGTCGAAAAAGTCAAAAAATTTTAAAAATTTAAATTTCTAAAAAGTGATATAAATACCTTATTATGGTATGTTGAATGGATTTACAGCATAATTTGTGTTTAAATATCTTAAAAAAGCAATATAGTTGGATGTCAAAAAATATCTCCTGAAAAATAAAGTCATACTATAGTATGTCGAAAAAGTCAAAAAATGTCAAAAAATTGAAATGTCTAAAAAGTGATAGAAATACCTTATTATGGTATGTTGAATGGATTTACAGCATATTTTGTGTTTAAATGTCATTAAAAATCCAAATTATTGGATGTCAAAAAATACCTCCTGAAAAAAAAGTCATACTATAGTATGTCGAAAAAGTCAAAAAATGTCAAAAAATTGAAATGTCTGAAAAGTGATAGAAAAACCTTATTATGGTATGATGAATGGATTTACAGCATATTTTGTGTTTAAATGTCATTAAATAGCCAAATTATTGGATGTCAAAGAATAGCTCCTGAAAAAAAAGTCATATGTCGAAAAAGTCAAAAAATGTCAAAAAATTAAAATGTCTGAAAAGTGATAGAAATACCTTGTTATGGTATGTTGAATGGATTTACAGCATAATTTGTGTTTAAATGTCATTAAAAATCCAAATTATTGGATGTCAAAAAATACCTCCTGAAAAAAAAGTCATACTATAGTATGTCGAAAAAGTCAAAAACCGTCCAAAATTTAAAATGCCTCAAAAGTGTTAAAAATGCCTTATTATGGTATGTTGAATAGATTTATACCACAATTTGTGTTTAAATGTCTTAAAAAAGCGATATTCTTGGATGTCAAAAAATACCTCCTGAAAAAAAAGTCTTACTATAGTATGTCGAAAAAGTCAAAAAATGTCAAAAAATTGAAATGTCTAAAAAGTGATAGAAATACCTTATTATGGTATGTTGAATGGATTTACAGCATATTTTGTGTTTAAATGTCATTAAAAATCCAAATTATAGGATGTCAAAAAATGCCTCCTGAAAAAAAAGTCACACTATAGTATGTCGAAAAAGTCAAAAAATGTCAAAAAATTGAAATGTCTGAAAAGTGATAGAAAAACCTTATTATGGTATGATGAATGGATTTACAGCATATTTTGTGTTTAAATGTCATTAAATAGCCAAATTATTGGATGTCAAAGAATAGCTCCTGAAAAAAAAGTCATATGTCGAAAAAGTCAAAAAATGTCAAAAAATTAAAATGTCTGAAAAGTGATAGAAATACCTTGTTATGGTATGTTGAATGGATTTACAGCATAATTTGTGTTTAAATGTCATTAAAAAGCCAAATTATTGGATGTCAAAAAAATAGCTCCTGGAAAAAAAAGTCATACTATAGTATGTTGAAAAATTCAAAAAACGTCCAAAAATTAAAATGCCTCAAAAGTGTTAAAAATGCCTTATTATGGTATGTTGAATAGATTCATACCACAATTTGCGTTTAAATGTCTGAAAAAAGCAATATTCTTGCATGTCAAAAAATACCTCCTGAAAAATAAAGTCTTTCTATAGTATGGCGAAAAAGTCAAAAAAGTCAAAAAATTAAAATGTTTAAAAAGTCATAGAAATGCCTTATTATGGAATGCTGAATGGATTTATGACATCATTTGTGTTTAAATATCTTAAAAAAGCAATATTCTTGGATTTCAAAAAATACCTCCTGAAAAAAAAGTCACACTATAGTATGTCGAAAAAGTCAAAAAATGTCAAAAAGTTAAAATGTCTAAAAAGTGATAGAAATACCTTTTCATGGTATGTTGAATGGATTTACTGCTTAATATATGTTTATATGTCATTAAAAAGCCAAATTATTGGATGTCAAAAAATACCTCCTGAAAAAAAAGTCATACTATTGTATGTCGAAAAAGTCAAAAAATGTCAGAAAATTAAAATGTCTGAAAAGTGATAGAAATACCTTATTATGGTATGTTGAATGGATTTACAGTATAATTTGTGTTTAAATGTCATTGAAAAGCAATATTCTTGGATGTCAAAAAATACCTCCTGAAAAAAAAGTCATACTATAGTATGTCGAAAAAGTCAAAAAACGACCAAAAATTAAAATGCCTCAAAAGTGTTAAAAATGCCTTATTATGGTATGTTGAATAGATTTATACCACAATTTGTGTTTAAATGTCTTAAAAAAGCAATATTCTTGGATGTCAAAAAATATGTCCTGAGAAATAAAGTCATACTATGGTATGTCGAAAAAGTCAAAAAATGTCAAAAAATTAAAATGTCTGAAAAGTGATGGAAATACCTTATTATGGTATGGTGAATGGATTTGCAGCATAATTTGCATTTAAATGTCTTAAAATAGCAATATTCTTCAATGTCAAAAAATACCTCCTGAAAAAAAGTCATACTATAGTATGTCGAAAAAGTCAAAAAAATGTCAAAAAATTAAAATGTCTGAAAAGTGATAGAAATACCTCATTATGGTATGTTGAATGGATTTACAGCATAATTTGTGTTTAAATGTCATTAAAAAGCCAAATTATTGTATGTAAAAAAAAAGCTCCTGAAAAAAAAAATAAAAAAACGTCGAAAAAGTCAAAAACGTCCAAAAATTAAAATGCCTCAAAAGTGTTAAAAATTCCTTATTATGGTATGTTGAATGGATTTATACCACAATTTGTGTTTAAATGTCTTAAAAAAGCAATATTCTTCGATGTCAAAAAATACTTCCTGAAAAAAAATCATACTATAGTATGTCGAAAAAGTCAAAAAACGACCAAAAATTAAAATGTCGAAAAAGTGATAGAAATACCTTATTATGGTATGTTGAATGGATTTACAGCATAATTTGTGTTGAAATATCTTAAAAAAGCAATATTCTTGGATGTCAAAAAATATCTCCTGAAAAATGAAGTCAAACTATAGTATGTCGAAAAAGTCAAAAAATGTCAAAAAATTGAAATGTCTAAAAAGTGATAGAAATACCTTATTATGGTATGTTGAATGGATTTACAGCATATTTTGTGTTTAAATGTCATTAAAAAGCCAAATTATTGGATGTCAAAAAATACCTCCTGAAAAAAAAGTCATACTATAGTATGTCGAAAAAGTCAAAAAACGTCCAAAAATTAAAATGCCTCAAAAGTGTTAAAAATGCCTTATTATGGTATGTTGAATATATTTATACCACAATTTATGTTTAAATGGCTTAAAAAAGCAATATTCTTGGATGTCAAAAAATACCTCCTGAAAAAAAACTCATACTATAGTATGTCGAAAAAGTCAAAAACCCTCCAAAATTTAAAATGCCTCAAAAGTGTTAAAAATGCCTTATTATGGTATGTTGAATGGATTTACAGCATATTTTGTGTTTAAATGTCTTAAAAAAGCAATATTCTTGGATGTCAAAAAATACCTCCTGAAAAAAAAGTCATACGATAGTATGTCGAAAAAGTCAAAAAATGTCCAAAAATTCAAATGCCTCAAAAGTGTTAAAAATGCCTTATTATGGTATGTTGAATAGATTCATACAACAATTTGTGTTTAAATGTCTGAAAAAAGCAATATTCTTGGATGTCAAAAAATAGCTCCTGAAAAAAAAGTCATACTATAGTATGTCGAAAAAGTCAAAAAATGTCAAAAAATTAAAATGTCTAAAAAGTGATATAAATACCTTATTATGGTATGTTGAATGGATTTACAGCATAATTTGTGTTTAAATGTCATTAAAAAGTCAAATTATTTTATGTCAAAAAATATCTCCTGAAAAAAAAGTCATGCTATAGTATGTCGAAAAATTAAAAAAATGTCCAAAAATTAAAATGCCTCAAAAGTGTTAAAAATGCCTTATTATGGTATGTTGAATAGATTCATACCACAATTTGTGTTTAAATGCCTGAAAAAACAATATTCTTGGATGTCAAAAAATAGCTCCTGAAAAAAAAGTCATACTATAGTATGTCGAAAAAGTCAAAAAACGACCAAAAATTAAAATGTCGAAAAAGTGATAGAAATACCTTATTATGGTATGTTGAATGGATTTACAGCATATTTTGTGGTTAAATGTCATTAAAAATCCAAATTATTGGATGTCAAAAAATACCTCCTGAAAAAAAAGTCATACTATAGTATGTCGAAAAAGTCAAAAAACGTCCAAAAATTAAAATGCCTCAAAAGTGTTAAAAATGCCTTATTATGGTATGTTGAATATATTTATACCACAATTTATGTTTAAATGGCTTAAAAAAGCAATATTCTTGGATGTCAAAAAATACCTTCTGAAAAAAAAGTCATACTATAGTATGTCGAAAAAGTCAAAAACCCTCCAAAATTTACAATGCCTCAAAAGTGTTAAAAATGCCTTATTATGGTATGTTGAATAGATTTATACCACAATTTGTGTTTAAATGTCTTAAAAAAGCGATATTCTTGGATGTCAAAAAATACCTCCTGAAAAAAAAGTCATACTATAGTATGTCGAAAAGGTCAAAAAATGTCAAAAAATTTAAATGTCGAAAAAGTGATAGAAATACCTTATTATGGTATGTTGAATGGATTTACAGCATATTTTGTGTTTAAATGTCTTAAAAAAGCAATATTCTTGGATGTCCAAAAATACCTCCTGAAAAAAAAGTCATACTATAGTATGTCGAAAAAGTCAAAAAATGTCCAAAAATTCAAATGCCTCAAAAGTGTTAAAAATGCCTTATTATGGTATGTTGAATAGATTCATACAACAATTTGTGTTTAAATGTCTGAAAAAAAGCAATATTCTTGGATGTCAAAAAATAGCTCCTGAAAAAAAGTCATACTATAGTATGTCGAAAAAGTCAAAAAATGTCAAAAAATTGAAATGTCTAAAAAGTGATAGAAATACCTTATTATGGTATGTTGAATGGATTTACAGCATATTTTGTGTTTAAATGTCATTAAAAAGCCAAATTATTGGATGTCAAAAAATACCTCCTGAAAAAAAAGTCATACTATAGTATGTCGAAAAAGTCAAAAACCGTCCAAAATTTAAAATGCCTCAAAAGTGTTAAAAATGCCTTATTATGGTATGCTGAATAGATTTATACCACAATTTGTGTTTAAATGTCTTAAAAAAGCGATATTCTTGGATGTCAAAAAATACCTCCTGGAAAAAAAAGTCATACTATAGTATGTCGAAAAAGTCAAAAAATGTCAAAAAATTGAAATGTCTAAAAAGTGATAGAAATACCTTATTATGGTATGTTGAATGGATTTACAGCATATTTTGTGTTTAAATGTCATTAAAAATCCAAATTATAGGATGTCAAAAAATGCCTCCTAAAAAAAAGTCATACTATAGTATGTCGAAAAAGTCAAAAAATTTTAAAAATTTAAATTTCTAAAAAGTGATATAAATACCTCATTATGGTATGTTGAATGGATTTACAGCATATTTTGTGTTTAAATGTCATTAAAAAGTCAAGTTATTTTATGTCAAAAAATACCTCCTGAAAAAAAAGTCATACTATAGTATGTCGAAAAAGTCAAAAAACGACCAAAAATTAAAACGTCGAAAAAGTGATAGAAATACCTTATTATGGTATGTTGAATGGATTTACAGCATAATTTGTGTTTAAATATCTTAAAAAAGCAATATTGTTGGATGTCAAAAAATATCTCCTGAAAAATAAAGTCATACTATAGTATGTCGAAAAAGTCAAAAAATGTCAAAAAATTGAAATGTCTAAAAAGTGATAGAAATACGTTATTATGGTATGTTGAATGGATTTACAGCATATTTTGTGTTTAAATGTCATTAAAAAGCCAAATTATTGGATGTCAAAAAATACCTCCTGAAAAAAAAGTCATACTATAGTATGTCGAAAAAGTCAAAAACCGTCCAAAATTTAAAATGCCTTATTATGGTATGTTGAATAGATTTATACCACAATTTGTGTTTAAATGTCTTAAAAAAGCGATATTCTTGGATGTCAAAAAATACCTCCTGAAAAAAAAGTCATACTATAGTATGTCGAAAAAGTCAAAAAATGTCAAAAAATTGAAATGTCTAAAAAGTGATATAAATACCTTATTATGGTATGTTGAATGGATTTACAGCATATTTTGTGTTTAAATGTCATTAAAAAGTCAAGTTATTTTATGTCAAAAAATACCTCCTGAAAAAAAAGTCATACTATAGTATGTCGAAAAAGTCAAAAACCGTCCAAAAAATAAAATGCCTCAAAAGTGTTAAAAATGCCTTATTATGGTATGTTGAATAGATTCATACCACAATTTGTGTTTAAATGCCTGAAAAAAGCAATATTCTTGGATGTCAAAAAATAGCTCCTGAAAAAAAAGTCATACTATAGTATGTTGAAAAAGTCAAAAACCATCCAAAAATTAAAATGCCTCAAAAGTGTTAAAAATGCCTTATTATGGTATGTTGAATGGATTTATACCATAATTTGTGTTTAAATGTCTTAAAAAAGCGATATTCTTGGATGTCAAAAAATATCTCCTGAAAAAAAAGTCATACTATAGTATGTCGAAAAGATCAAAAAATGTCAAAAAATTAAAATGTCGAAAAAGTGATAGAAACACCTTATTATGGTATGTTGAATGGATTTACAGCATATTTTGTGTTTAAATGTCTTAAAAAAGCAATATTCTTGGATGTCAAAAAATACCTCCTGAAAAAAAAGTCATACGATAGTATGTCGAAAAAGTAAAAAAATGTCCAAAAATTCAAATGCCTCAAAAGTGTTAAAAATGCCTTATTATGGTATGTTGAATAGATTCATACAACAATTTGTGTTTAAATGTCTGAAAAAAGCAATATTCTTGGATGTCAAAAAATAGCTCCTGAAAAAAAAGTCATACTATAGTATGTCGAAAAAGTCAAAAAAATGTCAAAAAATTAAAATGTCTAAAAAGTGTTATAAATACCTTATTATGGTATGTTGAATGGATTTACAGCATAATTTGTGTTTAAATGTCATTAAAAAGCCAAATTATTTTATGTCAAAAAATACCTCCTGAAAAAAGTCATACTATAGTATGTCGAAAAAGTCAAAAACCGTCCACAAATTAAAATGCCTCAAAAGTGTTAAAAATGCCTTATTATGGTATGTTGAATAGATTCATACCACAATTTGTGATTAAATGCCTGAAAAAAGCAATATTCTTGGATGTCAAAAAATAGCTCCTGACAAAAAAGTCATACTATAGTATGTCGAAAAAGTCAAAAAACTTCAAAAAACTAAAATGTCGAAAAAGTGATAGAAATACCTTATTATGGTATGTTGAATGGATTTACAGCATATTTTGTGTTGAAATGTCATTAAAAAGCCAAATTATTGGGTGTCAAAAAATAGCTCCTGAAAAAAAAGTCATATGTCGAAAAAGTCAAAAAATGTCAAAAAATTAAAATGTCTAAAAAGTGATAGAAATACATTATGATGGTATGTTGAATGGATTTACAGCATATTTTGTGTTTAAATGTCATTAAAAAGCCAAAATATTGGATGTCAAAAAAATAGCTCCTGAAAAAAAAGTCATACTATAGTATGTCGAAAAAGTCAAAGAACGTCCAAAAATTAAAATGCCTCAAAAGTGTTAAAAATGCCTTATTATGGTATGTTGAATAGATTTATACCACAATTTATGTTTATATGTCATTAAAAAGCCAAATTATTGGATGTCAAAAAATACCTCCTGAAAAAAAAGTCATACTACTGTATGTCGAAAAAGTCAAAAAACGTAAAAAAATTAAAATGTCTAAAAAGTGATAGAAATACCTTATTTTGGTATGTTGAATGGATTTACAGCATAATTTGTGTTTTAATGTTATGAAAAAGCCAAATTATTGGATGTCAAAAAATACCTCCTCAAAAAAAGTCATACTATAGTATGTTGAAAAAGTCAAAAACCGTCCAAAAATTAAAATGCCTCAAAAGTGTTAAAAATGCCTTATTATGGTATGTTGAATGGATTTATACCACAATTTGTGTTTAAATGTATTAAAAAAAAGCAATATTCTTGCATGTCAAAAAACACCTCCTGAAAAAGTCATACTATAGTATGTCGAAAAAGTCAAAAACCCTCCAAAATTTAAAATGCCTCAAAAGTGTTAAAAATGCCTTATTATGGTATGTTGAATAGATTTATACCACAATTTGTGTTTAAATGTCTTAAAAAAGCGATATTCTTGGATATCAAAAAATATCTCCTGAAAAAAAAGTCATACGATAGTATGTCGAAAAGATCAAAAAATATCAAAAAATTAAAATGTCTAAAAAGTGATAGAAATACCTTATTATGGTATGTTGAATAGATTCATACAACAATTTGTGTTTAAATGTCTTAAAAAAGCAATATTCTTGGATGTCAAAAAATACCTCCTGAAAAAAAAGTCATACTATAGTATGTCGAAAAAGTCAAAAAATGTCAAAAAATTAAAATGTCTAAAAAGTGATATAAATACCTTATTATGGTATGTTGAATGGATTTACAGCATAATTTGTGTTTAAATGTCATTAAAAAGCCAAATTATTGGATGTCAAAAAATACCTCCTGAAAAAAGTCATTCTATAGTATGTCGAAAAAGTAAAAAAATGTCCAAAAATTCAAATGCCTCAAAAGTGTTAAAAATGCCTTATTATGGTATGTTGAATAGATTCATACAACAATTTGTGTTTAAATGTCTGAAAAAAGCGATATTCTTGTATGTCAAAAAATACCTCCTGAAAAAAAAGTCATACTATAGTATGTCGAAAAAGTCAAAAAATGTCCAAAAATTAAAATGCCTCAAAAGTGATAAAAATACCTTATTATGGTATGTTGAATAGATTTATACCACAATTTGTGTTTAAATGTCATTAAAAAGCCAAATTATTGGATGGCAAAAAAAATACCTCCTGAAAAAAAAGTCATACTATAGTATGTCGAAAAAGTCAAAAAATGTAAAAAAATTAAAATGTCGAAAAAGTGATAGAAATATCTTATTATGGTATGTTGAATGGATTTACAGGATAATTTGTGTTTAAATGTCATTGAAAAGCCGAATTATTGGATGTCAAAAAATAGCTCCCAAAAAAAAGTCATACTATATTATGTCTCAAAAGTCAAAAAACGTCCAAAAATTAAAATGCCTCAAAAGTGTTAAAAATGCCTTATTATGGTATGTTGAATAGATTTATACCACAATTTGTGTTTAAATGTCTTAAAAAAGCAATATTCTTGGATGTCAAAAAAATACCTCCTGAAAAAAAAGTCATACTATGGTATGTCGAAAAAGTCAAAAAACATCCAAAAATTAAAATGCCTCAAAAGTGTTAAAAATACCTTATTATGGCATG
>JAQQSB010001099.1:0-56636 GCA_029721515.1 Synanceia verrucosa | reverse complement strand
CTATGGCCTGTAGAGTGAATTCATGGTGATATCTGGGCAGAAAAGTGCCAAAAGGCCATTTTTAGGACCTGAAAAATTAGAAAAAATCATACCTCAGTATGCCGAAAAAGTCAAAAATTGTCAAATAATTTCATGTCATAAAAAGTGCTGAAAATGCCTTCTTATAGACTGTAGAGTGAATTCATGGTGATGTCTGGGGAGAAAAGTGCCAAAAAGGACATTTTTTTGGTACTGAAAAATTTGTAAAATAAATCATACCGCTGGTATGCCGAAAAAGTCAAAATTGTCAAAAATTTCATGTCATAAAAGTGCTGAAAATGCCTTCTCATGGCGTGTAGAGTGAATTCATGGTGATATCTGGGCAGAAAAGTGCAAAAAAGGCCATTTTTTAGGAACCTGAAAATTAGAAAAAATCATTCCGCTGTATGCCGAAAAGTAAAAAGGTGTCAAAAAATTTCATGTCATAAAAAGTGCTGAAAATGCCTTCTTATTGCCTGTAGAGTGAATTCATGGTGATATCTGGAGAGAAAAGTACCAAAAAGGCCATTTTTTAGGAACTGAAAAATTTGAAAAAAAAATCATACCGCGGTATGCCGAAAAAGTCAAAAATTGTCAAAAAATTTCATGTCATAAAAAGTGCTGTGCTGAAAATGCCTTCTTGTGGCCTGTAGAGTGAATTCATGGTGATATCTGGGGAGAAAAGTGGCAAAAAGGTCATTTTTTAGGACATCAAAAATTAGAAAAAAAATCATACCGCGGTATACCGAAAAAGTCAAAAATTGTCAAAAAATTCATGTCATAAAAGTGCTGAAAATGCCTTCTTATGGCCTGTAGAGTGAATTCATGGTGATATCTGGGCAGAAAAGTGCCAAAAAGGCCATTTTTAGGAACTGAAAATTAGAAAAAATCATACCGCGGTATGTCAAAAAGTCAAAATTGTCAAAAATTTCATGTCATAAAAAGTGCTGAAAATGCCTTCTTATGGCCTGTAGAGTGAATTCATGGTGATATCTGGGCAGAAAAGTGCCAAAAGGCCATTTTTTAGGACCTGAAAATTAGAAAAAATCATACCGCGGTATGCCGAAAAAGTCAAAAATTGTCAAAAATTTCATGTCATAAAAGTGCTGAAAATGCCTTCTTATGGCCTGTAGAGTGAATTCATGGTGATATCTGGGGAGAAAAGAACCAAAAAGGCCATTTTTAGGAACTGAAAATTAGAAAATAAATCATACCGCTGTATGTCAAAAAAGTCAAAATTGTCAAAAAACTTCATGTCATAAAAAGTGCTGAAAATGCCTTCTTATGGCGTGTAGAGTGAATTCATGGTGATATCTGGGCAGAAAAGTGCCAAAAAGGCCATTTTTTAGGACCTGAAAAATTAGAAAAATCATACCGCTGTATGCCGAAAAAGTCAAAAATTGTCAAAAATTTCATGTCATAAAAGTGCTGAAAATGCCTTCTATTGCCTGTAGAGTGAATTCATGGTGATATCTGGGCAGAAAAGTACCAAAAAGGCCATTTTTTAGGAACTGAAAAATTAGAAAAAAATCATACCGCTGTATGCCGAAAAGTCAAAAATTGTCAAAAATTTCATGTCATAAAAGTGCTGAAAATGCCTTCTTATGGCCTGTAGAGTGAATTCATGGTGATATCTGGGCAGAAAAGTACCAAAAAGGCCATTTTTTAGACCTGAAAAATTAGAAAAAAATCATACCGCGGTATGCCAAAAAGTCAAAAATTGTCAAAAATTTCATGTCATAAAAAGTGCTGAAAATGCCTTCTTATGGCCTGTAGAGTGAATTCATGGTGATATCTGGGCAGAAAAGTACCAAAAAGGCCATTTTTTAGAACTGAAAATTAGAAAATAAATCATACCGCGGTATGCCGAAAAAGTCAAAATTGTCAAAAATTTCATGTCATAAAAAGTGCTGAAAATGCCTTCTTATGGCCTGTAGAGTGAATTCATGGTGATATCTGGGCAGAAAAGTGCCAAAAAGGCCATTTTTAGGACCTGAAAAATTAGAAAAATCATACCGCGGTATGCCAAAAAGTCAAAATTGTCAAAAATTTCATGTCATAAAAAGTGCTGAAAATGCCTTCTCATGGCCTGTAGAGTGAATTCATGGTGATATCTGGGGAGAAAAGTGCCAAAAGGCCATTTTTAGGACCTGAAAAATTAGAAAAAAATCATACCGCTGGTATGCCGAAAAAGTCAAAATTGTCAAAAATTTCATGTCATAAAAGTGCTGAAAATGCCTTCTTATGGCCTGTAGAGTGAATTCATGGTGATATCTGGGCAGAAAGTGCCAAAAAGGCCATTTTTTAGGACCTGAAAAATTAGAAAAATCATACCGCGGTATGCCGAAAAGTCAAAATTGTCAAAAATTTCATGTCATAAAAGTGCTGAAAATGCCTTCTTATGGCCTGTAGAGTGAATTCATGGTGATATCTGGGCAGAAAAGTGCCAAAAAGGCCATTTTTAGGAACTGAAAAATTAGAAAAATCATACCGCGGTATGCCGAAAAAGTCAAAATTGTCAAAAATTTCATGTCATAAAAAGTGCTGAAAATGCCTTCTTATGGCCTGTAGAGTGAATTCATGGTGATATCTGGGAGAAAAGTACCAAAAGGCCATTTTTTAGAACTGAAAAATTAGAAAATAAATCATACCGCTGGTATGCCGAAAAAGTCAAAATTGTCAAAAATTTCATGTCATAAAAAGTGCTGAAAATGCCTTCTTATGGCCTGTAGAGTGAATTCATGGTGATATCTGGGAGAAAAGTGCCAAAAGGCCATTTTTAGGACCTGAAAAATTAGAAAAATCATACCGCGGTATGCCGAAAAAGTCAAAAATTGTCAAAAATTTCATGTCATAAAAAGTGCTGAAAATGCCTTCTTATGGCCTGTAGAGTGAATTCATGGTGATATCTGGGAGAAAAGTGCCAAAAGGCCATTTTTTAGGACCTGAAAAATTAGAAAATCATACCGCGGTATGCCGAAAAAGTCAAAATTGTCAAAATTTCATGTCATAAAAAGTGCTGAAAATGCCTTCTTATGGCCTGTAGAGTGAATTCATGGTGATATCTGGGAGAAAAGTGCCAAAAGGCCATTTTTTAGGACCTGAAAATTAGAAAAAATCATACCGCGGTATGCCAAAAAGTCAAAAATTGTCAAAAATTTCATGTCATAAAAAGTGCTGAAAATGCCTTCTTATGGCCTGTAGAGTGAATTCATGGTGATATCTGGGCAGAAAAGTGCCAAAAGGCCATTTTTAGGACCTGAAAATTAGAAAAATCATACCGCTGTATGCCAAAAAGTCAAAAATTGTCAAAAATTTCATGTCATAAAAAGTGCTGAAAATGCCTTCTTATGGCCTGTAGAGTGAATTCATGGTGATATCTGGGCAGAAAAGTGCCAAAAAGGCCATTTTTAGGACCTGAAAAATTAGAAAATAATCATACCGCTGTATGCCGAAAAGTCAAAAATTGTCAAAAATTTCATGTCATAAAAAGTGCTGAAAATGCCTTCTTATGGCCTGTAGAGTGAATTCATGGTGATATCTGGGAGAAAAGTGCCAAAAAGGCCATTTTTAGGACCTGAAAAATTAGAAAATAAATCATACCGCTGTATGCCGAAAAAGTCAAAAATTGTCAAAAATTTCATGTCATAAAAGTGCTGAAAATGCCTTCTTATGGCCTGTAGAGTGAATTCATGGTGATATCTGGGCAGAAAAGTGCAAAAAAGGCCATTTTTTAGAACTGAAAATTAGAAAATAAATCATACCGCTGTATGCCGAAAAAGTCAAAAATTGTCAAAAATTTCATGTCATAAAAAGTGCTGAAAATGCCTTCTTATGGCCTGTAGAGTGAATTCATGGTGATATCTGGGCAGAAAAGTGCCAAAAGGCCATTTTTAGGACCTGAAAAATTAGAAAAAAATCATACCGCGGTATGCCAAAAAGTCAAAATTGTCAAAAATTTCATGTCATAAAAAGTGCTGAAAATGCCTTCTTATGGCCTGTAGAGTGAATTCATGGTGATATCTGGGCAGAAAAGTGCCAAAAGGCCATTTTTTAGGACCTGAAAATTAGAAAAAAATCATACCGCGGTATGCCGAAAAAGTCAAAAATTGTCAAAAATTTCATGTCATAAAAAGTGCTGAAAATGCCTTCTTATGGCCTGTAGAGTGAATTCATGGTGATATCTGGGCAGAAAAGTGCCAAAAAGGCCATTTTTAGGAACTGAAAATTTGAAAATAAATCATACCGCTGGTATGCCGAAAAAGTCAAAATTGTCAAAAATTTCATGTCATAAAAGTGCTGAAAATGCCTTCTTATGGCCTGTAGAGTGAATTCATGGTGATATCTGGGCAGAAAAGTGCCAAAAAGGCCATTTTTTAGGACCTGAAAAATTTGAAAAAATCATCATACCGCAGTATGCCGAAAAAGTAAAAAAATGTCAAAAAATTTCATTTCATAAAAAGTTATGAAAATGCCTTCTTGTGGCCTGTAGAGTGAATTCATGGTGATATCTGGGGAGAAAAGTGCCAAAAAGGCCATTTTTTAGGACCTGAAACATTTGAAAAAAAATCATATGCCGAAAAAGTCAAAAATTGTCAAATAATTTCATGTCATAAAAAGTACTGAAAATGCCTTCTTATGGCCTGTAGAGTGAATTCATGGTGATATCTGGGCAGAAAAGTGCCAAAAAGGCCATTTTTTAGGAGCTGAAAAATTAGAAAAAAAAATCATACCGCGGTATGCCAAGAAAGTCAAAAATTGTCAAAAAATTTCATGTCATAAAAAGTGCTGAAAATGCCTTCTTATGGCCTGTAGAGTGAATTCATGGTGATATCTGGGCAGAAAAGTGCCAAAAGGCCATTTTTTAGGACCTGAAAAATTAGAAAAAAAAATCATACCGCGGAATGCCGAAAAAGACAAAAAATGTCAAAAAATTTCATGTCATAAAAGTGCTGACCATGCCTTCTTATGGCCTGTAGAGTGAATTCATGGTGATATCTGGGCAGAAAAGTGCCAAAAAGGCCATTTTTTAGGACCAGAAAAATTAGAAAAAATCATACCGCTGTATGCCAAAAGTCAAAATTGTCAAAAATTTCATGTCATAAAAAGTGCTGAAAATGCCTTCTTATGGCCAGTAGAGTGAATTCATGGTGATATCTGGGCAGAAAAGTGCCAAAAGGCCAATTTTTAGGACCTGAAAATTAGAAAATAAATCATACCGCGGTATGCCGAAAAAGTAAAAAATTGTAAAAAATTTCATGTCATAAAAAGTGCTGAAAATGCCTTCTTATGGCCTGTAGAGTGAATTCATGGTGATATCTGGGCAGAAAAGTGCCAAAAAGGCCATTTTTTAGAACTGAAAAATTAGAAAAAAATCATACCGCTGTATGCCAAAAAGTCAAAATTGTCAAAAATTTCATGTCATAAAAAGTGCTGAAAATGCCTTCTTGTGGCCTGTAGAGTGAATTCATGGTGATATCTGGGCAGAAAAGTGCCAAAAGGCCATTTTTTATCAACTGAAAAATTAGAAAAATCATACCGCTGGTATGCCGAAAAAGTCAAAATTGTCAAAAAATTTCATGTCATAAAAAGTGCTGAAAATGCCTTCTTATGGCCTGTAGAGTGAATTCATGGTGACATCTGGGCAGAAAAGTGCAAAAATGGCAATTTATTAGGACCTGAAAAATTAGAAAATTAAATCATACCGCGGTATGCCAAAAAGTCAAAAATTGTCAAAAAATTTCATGTCATAAAAAGTGCTGAAAATGCCTTCTTATGGCCTGTAGAGTGAATTCATGGTGATATCTGGAGAGAAAAGTACCAAAAAGGCCATTTTTTAGGAACTGAAAAATTTGAAAATAAATCATACCGCGGTATGCCGAAAAAGTCAAAAATTGTCAAAAAATTTCATGTCATAAAAAGTGCTGAAAATGCCTTCTTATGGCCTGTAGAGTGAATTCATGGTGATATCTAGGGAGAAAAGTGCCAAAAGGCCATTTTTAGGACCTGAAAAATTAGAAAAATCATACCGCTGGGTATGCCGAAAAAGTCAAAAATTGTCAAAAATTTCATGTCATAAAAGTGCTGAAAATGCCTTCTTATGGCCTGTAGAGTGAATTCATGGTGATATCTGGGGAGAAAAGTGCCAAAAAGGCCATTTTTAGGACCTGAAAATTAGAAAAATCATACCGCTGTATGCCGAAAAAGTCAAAAATTGTCAAAAATTTCATGTCATAAAAAGTGCTGAAAATGCCTTCTTATGGCCTGTAGAGTGAATTCATGGTGATATCTGGGCAGAAAAGTGCCAAAAGGCCATTTTTAGGACCTGAAAATTAGAAAAAATCATACCGCGGTATGCCGAAAAAGTCAAAATTGTCAAAAATTTCATGTCATAAAAAGTGCTGAAAATGCCTTCTTATGGCCTGTAGAGTGAATTCATGGTGATATCTGGGCAGAAAAGTGCCAAAAGGCCATTTTTAGGACCTGAAAATTAGAAAAAATCATACCGCGGTATGCCTAAAAAGTCAAAATTGTCAAAAATTTCATGTCATAAAAAGTGCTGAAAATGCCTTCTTATGGCCTGTAGAGTGAATTCATGGTGATATCTGGGCAGAAAAGTGCCAAAAAGGCCATTTTTTAGGACCTGAAAATTAGAAAAAATCATACCGCTGGTATGCCGAAAAAGTCAAAATTGTCAAAAATTTCATGTCATAAAAAGTGCTGAAAATGCCTTCTTATGGCCTGTAGAGTGAATTCATGGTGATATCTGGGCAGAAAAGTGCCAAAAAGGCCATTTTTAGGACCTGAAAATTAGAAAAATCATACCGCGGTATGCCGAAAAAGTCAAAATTGTCAAAAAATTTCATGTCATAAAAAGTGCTAAAAATGCCTTCTCATGGCGTGTAGAGTGAATTCATGGTGATATCTGGGCAGAAAAGTGCCAAAAAGGCCATTTTTTAGGACCTGAAAAATTAGAAAATAAATCATACCGCTGGTATGCCTAAAAAGTCAAAATTGTCAAAAATTTCATGTCATAAAAAGTGCTGAAAATGCCTTCTTATGGCCTGTAGAGTGAATTCATGGTGATATCTGGGCAGAAAAGTGCCAAAAAGGCCATTTTTAGACCTGAAAATTTGAAAAAAATCATACCGCGGTATGCCGAAAAGTCAAAAATTGTCAAAAATTTCATGTCATAAAAAGTGCTGAAAATGCCTTCTTATGGCCTGTAGAGTGAATTCATGGTGATATCTGGGGAGAAAAGTGCCAAAAAGGCCATTTTTAGGACCTGAAAAATTAGAAAATAAATCATACCGCGGTATGCCAAAAAGTCAAAAATTGTCAAAAATTTCATGTCATAAAAAGTGCTGAAAATGCCTTCTTATGGCCTGTAGAGTGAATTCATGGTGATATCTGGGCAGAAAAGTGCCAAAAGGCCATTTTTAGGACCTGAAAATTAGAAAAAATCATACCGCTGGTATGCCAAAAAAGTCAAAAATTGTCAAAAAATTTCATGTCATAAAAAGTGCTGAAAATGCCTACTTATGGCCTGTAGAGTGAATTCATGGTGATATCTGGGGAGAAAAGTGCCAAAAGGCCATTTTTTAGGACCTGAAAAATTAGAAAAAAAAATCATACCGCGGTATGCCTAAAAAGTCAAAAATTGTCAAAAAAGTTCATGTCATAAAAAGTGCTGAAAATGCCTTCTTATGGCCTGTAGTGTGTATTCATGGTGATATCTGGGCAGAAAAGTGCCAAAAAGGCCATTTTTAGGACCTGAAAAATTAGAAAAAATCATACCGTGGTATGCCGAAAAAGTCAAAAATTGTCAAAAAATTTCATGTCATAAAAAGTGCTGAAAATGCCTTCTTATGGCCTGTAGAGTGAATTCATGGTGATATCTGGGCAGAAAAGTGCCAAAAAGGCCATTTTTTAGGACCTGCAAAATTAGAAAAAATCATCATACCGCTGGTATGCCGAAAAGTCAAAATTGTCAAAAATTTCATGTCATAAAAAGTGCTGAAAATGCCTTCTTATGGCCTGTAGAGTGAATTCATGGTGATATCTGGGCAGAAAAGTGCCAAAAAGGCCATTTTTTAGGACCTGAAAAATTAGAAAAAATCATACCGCGGTATGCCGAAAAGTCAAAATTGTCAAAAATTTCATGTCATAAAAGTGCTGAAAATGCCTTCTTATGGCCTGTAGAGTGAATTCATGGTGATATCTGGAGAGAAAAGTGCCAAAAAGGCCATTTTTTAGAACTGAAAATTAGAAAAAAATCATACCGCTGTATGCCAAAAGTCAAAATTGTCAAAAATTTCATGTCATAAAAAGTGCTGAAAATGCCTTCTTATGGCCTGTAGAGTGAATTCATGGTGATATCTGGGGAGAAAAGTGCCAAAAAGGCCATTTTTAGGACCTGAAAATTAGAAAAATCATACCGCGGTATGCCGAAAAAGTCAAAATTGTCAAAAATTTCATGTCATAAAAAGTGCTGAAAATGCCTTCTTATGGCCTGTAGAGTGAATTCATGGTGATATCTGGGCAGAAAAGTGCCAAAAGGCCATTTTTAGGACCTGAAAAATTAGAAAAATCATACCGCTGTATGCCGAAAAAGTCAAAATTGTCAAAAATTTCATGTCATAAAAAGTGCTGAAAATGCCTTCTTATGGCCTGTAGAGTGAATTCATGGTGATATCTGGGCAGAAAAGTTCCAAAAGGCCATTTTTAGGACCTGAAAATTAGAAAAAAATCATACCGCGGTATGCCGAAAAAGTCAAAAATTGTCAAAAATTTCATGTCATAAAAAGTGCTGAAAATGCCTTCTTATGGCCTGTAGAGTGAATTCATGGTGATATCTGGGGAGAAAAGTACCAAAAAGGCCATTTTTTAGGACCTGAAAAATTTGAAAAATAAATCATACCGCGGTATGCCGAAAAAGTCAAAAAATTTCATGTCATAAAAAGTGCTGAAAATGCCTTCTTATGGCCTGTAGAGTGAATTCATGGTGATATCTGGGCAGAAAAGTGCCAAAAAGGCCATTTTTTAGGACCTGAAAAATTAGAAAAAAAAATCATACCGCGGTATGCCAAAAAGTCAAAATTGTCAAAAATTTCATGTCATAAAAAGTGCTGAAAATGCCTTCTTATGGCCTGTAGAGTGAATTCATGGTGATATCTGGGCAGAAAAGTGCCAAAAAGGCCATTTTTTAGGACCTGAAAAATTAGAAAAAATCATACCGCGGTATGCCGAAAAAGTCCAAAATTGTCAAAAATTTCATGTCATAAAAGTGCTGAAAATGCCTTCTTATGGCCTGTAGAGTGAATTCATGGTGATATCTGGGCAGAAAAGTGCCAAAAAGGCCATTTTTAGGACCTGAAAATTAGAAAAAATCATACCGCTGGTATGCCGAAAAGTCAAAATTGTCAAAAATTTCATGTCATAAAAGTGCTGAAAATGCCTTCTTATGGCCTGTAGAGTGAATTTATGGTGATATCTGGGCAGAAAAGTGCCAAAAGGCCATTTTTTAGGACCTGAAAATTAGAAAAAAATCATACCGCGGTATGCCAAAAAGTCAAAATTGTCAAAAATTTCATGTCATAAAAAGTGCTGAAAATGCCTTCTTATGGCCTGTAGAGTGAATTCATGGTGATATCTGGGCAGAAAAGTGCCAAAAGGCCATTTTTTAGGACCTGAAAAATTAGAAAATAAATCATACCGCGGTATGCCAAAAAGTCAAAATTGTCAAAAATTTCATGTCATAAAAAGTGCTGAAAATGCCTTCTTATGGCCTGTAGAGTGAATTCATGGTGATATCTGGGGAGAAAAGTGCCAAAAAGGCCATTTTTAGGACATCAAAATTAGAAAAATCATACCGCGGTATGCCGAAAAAGTCAAAATTGTCAAAAATTTCATGTCATAAAAAGTGCTGAAAATGCCTTCTTATGGCCTGTAGAGTGAATTCATGGTGATATCTGGGCAGAGAAAAGTGCCATAAAGGCCATTTTTTAGGACCTGAAAAATTAGAAAAAATCATACCGCGGTATGCCGAAAAAGTCAAAATTGTCAAAAATTTCATGTCATAAAAAGTGCTGAAAATGCCTTCTTATGGCCTGTAGAGTGAATTCATGGTGATATCTGGGCAGAAAAGTGCCAAAAAGCCCATTTTTTAGTACCTGAAAAATATGAAAAACAAATCAAACCGCTGTAAGCCGAAAAAGTCAAAAATAGTCAAAAAATTTCATGTCATAAAAAGTGCTGAAAATGCCTTCTCATGGCCTGTAGAGTGAATTCATGGTGATCTCTGAGGAGAAAAGTGCCAAAAAGGCCATTTTTTAGAACCTGAAAAATTAGAAAAAAAAATCATACCTCGGTATGCCGAAAAAGTCAAAAATTGTGAAAAAATTTCATGTCATAAAAAGTGCTGAAAATGCCTTCTCATGGCGTGTAGAGTGAATTCATGGTGATATCTGGGCAGAAAAGTGCCAAAAAGGCCATTTTTTAGGACCTGAAAAATTAGAAAAATCATACCGCTGTATGCCGAAAAAGTCAAAATTGTCAAAAATTTCATGTCATAAAAGTGCTGAAAATGCCTTCTTATGGCGTGTAGAGTGAATTCATGGTGATATCTGGGCAGAAAAGTGCCAAAAAGGCCATTTTTTAGGACCTGAAAATTAGAAAAATCATACCGCTGGTATGCCGAAAAAGTCAAAAATTGTCAAAAATTTCATGTCATAAAAGTGCTGAAAATGCCTTCTTATGGCCTGTAGAGTGAATTCATGGTGATATCTGGGCAGAAAAGTGCCAAAAAGGCCATTTTTAGGACCTGAAAATTAGAAAATAAATCATACCGCGGTATGCCGAAAAAGTCAAAATTGTCAAAAATTTCATGTCATAAAAGTGCTGAAAATGCCTTCTTATGGCCTGTAGAGTGAATTCATGGTGATATCTGGGCAGAAAAGTGCCAAAAAGGCCATTTTTAGGAACTGAAAAATTAGAAAAATCATACCGCTGGTATGCCGAAAAGTCAAAATTGTCAAAAATTTCATGTCATAAAAAGTGCTGAAAATGCCTTCTTATGGCCTGTAGAGTGAATTCATGGTGATATCTGGGAGAAAAGTGCCAAAAAGGCCATTTTTAGGACCTGAAAATTAGAAAAATCATACCGCTGGTATGCCGAAAAAAGTCAAAAATTGTCAAAAATTTCATGTCATAAAAGTGCTGAAAATGCCTTCTTATGGCCTGTAGAGTGAATTCATGGTGATATCTGGGCAGAAAAGTGCCAAAAAGGCCATTTTTAGGACCTGAAAAATTAGAAAAAAATCATACCGCTGTATGCCGAAAAAGTCAAAATTGTCAAAAATTTCATGTCATAAAAAGTGCTGAAAATGCCTTCTTATGGCCTGTAGAGTGAATTCATGGTGATATCTGGGGAGAAAAGTGCCAAAAGGCCATTTTTAGGACCTGAAAATTAGAAAAAATCATACCGCGGTATGCCGAAAAAGTCAAAATTGTCAAAAATTTCATGTCATAAAAAGTGCTGAAAATGCCTTCTTATGGCCTGTAGAGTGAATTCATGGTGATATCTGGGCAGAAAAGTGCCAAAAGGCCATTTTTAGGACCTGAAAATTAGAAAATAAATCATACCGCTGTATGCCGAAAAAGTCAAAATTGTCAAAAATTTCATGTCATAAAAAGTGCTGAAAATGCCTTCTTATGGCCTGTAGAGTGAATTCATGGTGATATCTGGGCAGAAAAGTGCCAAAAAGGCCATTTTTAGGACCTGAAAAATTTGAAAAAAATCATACCGCTGGTATGCCGAAAAGTCAAAATTGTCAAAAATTTCATGTCATAAAAAGTGCTGAAAATGCCTTCTTATGGCCTGTAGAGTGAATTCATGGTGATATCTGGGCAGAAAAGTGCCAAAAGGCCATTTTTAGGAACTGAAAATTAGAAAAAATCATACCGCGGTATGCCGAAAAAGTCAAAATTGTCAAAAATTTCATGTCATAAAAGTGCTGAAAATGCCTTCTTATGGCCTGTAGAGTGAATTCATGGTGATATCTGGGCAGAAAAGTGCCAAAAAGGCCATTTTTAGGACCTGAAAATTAGAAAAAATCATACCGCTGGTATGCCGAAAAAGTCAAAATTGTCAAAAATTTCATGTCATAAAAAGTGCTGAAAATGCCTTCTTATGGCCTGTAGAGTGAATTCATGGTGATATCTGGGCAGAAAAGTGCCAAAAAGGCCATTTTTTAGGACCTGAAAATTAGAAAAATCATACCGCGGTATGCCTAAAAAGTCAAAATTGTCAAAAATTTCATGTCATAAAAAGTGCTGAAAATGCCTTCTTATGGCCTGTAGAGTGAATTCATGGTGATATCTGGGCAGAAAAGTGCCAAAAGGCCATTTTTAGGACCTGAAAATTAGAAAAATCATACCGCTGGTATGCCAAAAAGTCAAAATTGTCAAAAATTTCATGTCATAAAAAGTGCTGAAAATGCCTTCTTATGGCCTGTAGAGTGAATTCATGGTGATATCTGGGGAGAAAAGTGCCAAAAAGGCCATTTTTAGGACCTGAAAATTAGAAAAATCATACCGCTGGTATGCCGAAAAGTCAAAATTGTCAAAAATTTCATGTCATAAAAAGTGCTGAAAATGCCTTCTTATGGCCTGTAGAGTGAATTCATGGTGATATCTGGGCAGAAAAGTGCCAAAAGGCCATTTTTAGGACCTGAAAATTAGAAAAAAATCATACCGCTGGTATGCCGAAAAAGTCAAAATTGTCAAAAATTTCATGTCATAAAAAGTGCTGAAAATGCCTTCTTATGGCCTGTAGAGTGAATTCATGGTGATATCTGGGCAGAAAATTGCCAAAAGGCCATTTTTAGGACCTGAAAATTAGAAAATAAATCATACCGCTGGTATGCCAAAAAGTCAAAATTGTCAAAAATTTCATGTCATAAAAGTGCTGAAAATGCCTTCTTGTGGCCTGTAGAGTGAATTAATGGTGATATCTGGGCAGAAAATTGCCAAAAAGGCCATTTTTTAAGACCTGAAAATTAGAAAAAATCCTACCGCGGTATGCCGAAAAACTCAAAAATTGTCAAAAAAATTTCATGTCATAAAAAGTGCTGAAAATGCCTTCTTATGGCCTGTAGAGTGAATTCATAGTGATATCTGGGGAGAAAAGTGCCAAAAAGGCCATTTTTTAGAACTGAAAATTAGAAAAAAATCATACCGCGGTATGCCGAAAAAGTCAAAAATTGTCAAAAATTTCATGTCATAAAAAGTGCTGAAAATGCCTTCTTATGGCCTGTAGAGTGAATTCATGGTGATATCTGGGCAGAAAAGTGCCAAAAAGGCCATTTTTAGGACCTGAAAATTAGAAAAAAATCATACCGCTGGTATGCCGAAAAGTCAAAAATTGTCAAAAATTTCATGTCATAAAAAGTGCTGAAAATGCCTTCTTATGGCCTGTAGAGTGAATTCATGGTGATATCTGGGCAGAAAAGTGCCAAAAAGGCCATTTTTAGGACCTGAAAATTAGAAAAATCATACCGCTGGTATGCCGAAAAGTCAAAATTGTCAAAAATTTCATGTCATAAAAAGTGCTGAAAATGCCTTCTTATGGCCTGTAGAGTGAATTCATGGTGATATCTGGGCAGAAAAGTGCCAAAAGGCCATTTTTAGGACCTGAAAATTAGAAAAAATCATACCGCTGGTATGCCGAAAAGTCAAAATTGTCAAAAATTTCATGTCATAAAAAGTGCTGAAAATGCCTTCTTATGGCCTGTAGAGTGAATTCATGGTGATATCTGGGGAGAAAAGTGCCAAAAGGCCATTTTTTAGGACCTGAAAATTAGAAAATAAATCATACCGCGGTATGCCGAAAAGTCAAAATTGTCAAAAATTTCATGTCATAAAAAGTGCTGAAAATGCCTTCTTATGGCCTGTAGAGTGAATTCATGGTGATATCTGGGCAGAAAAGTGCCAAAAGGCCATTTTTAGGACCTGAAAATTAGAAAAAAATCATACCGCGGTATGCCAAAAAGTCAAAATTGTCAAAAATTTCATGTCATAAAAAGTGCTGAAAATGCCTTCTTATGGCCTGTAGAGTGAATTCATGGTGATATCTGGGCAGAAAAGTGCCAAAAAGGCCATTTTTTAGGACCTGAAAAATTAGAAAAATCATACCGCGGTATGCCGAAAAAGTCAAAATTGTCAAAAATTTCATGTCATAAAAGTGCTGAAAATGCCTTCTTATGGCCTGTAGAGTGAATTCATGGTGATATCTGGGGAGAAAAGTGCCAAAAAGGCCATTTTTAGGACCTGAAAATTAGAAAAATCATACCGCTGGTATGCCGAAAAGTCAAAATTGTCAAAAATTTCATGTCATAAAAAGTGCTGAAAATGCCTTCTTATGGCCTGTAGAGTGAATTCATGGTGATATCTGGGGAGAAAAGTGCCAAAAGGCCATTTTTTAGGACCTGAAAATTAGAAAAAATCATACCGCGGTATGCCGAAAAAGTCAAAAATTGTCAAAAATTTCATGTCATAAAAAGTGCTGAAAATGCCTTCTTATGGCCTGTAGAGTGAATTCATGGTGATATCTGGGCAGAAAAGTGCCAAAAGGCCATTTTTAGGACCTGAAAATTAGAAAAAATCATACCGCTGTATGCCAAAAAGTCAAAATTGTCAAAAATTTCATGTCATAAAAAGTGCTGAAAATGCCTTCTTATGGCCTGTAGAGTGAATTCATGGTGATATCTGGGCAGAAAAGTGCCAAAAGGCCATTTTTTAGGACCTGAAAAATTAGAAAAATCATACCGCGGTATGCCGAAAAGTCAAAATTGTCAAAAATTTCATGTCATAAAAGTGCTGAAAATGCCTTCTTATGGCCTGTAGAGTGAATTCATGGTGATATCTGGGCAGAAAAGTGCCAAAAGGCCATTTTTTAGGACCAGAAAAATTAGAAAAAATCATACCGCTGGTATGCCGAAAAAGTCAAAATTGTCAAAAATTTCATGTCATAAAAAGTGCTGAAAATGCCTTCTTATGGCCTGTAGAGTGAATTCATGGTGATATCTGGGGAGAAAAGTGCCAAAAAGGCCATTTTTTAGGAACTGAAAATTAGAAAATAAATCATACCGCGGTATGCCTAAAAGTCAAAATTGTCAAAAATTTCATGTCATAAAAAGTGCTGAAAATGCCTTCTTATGGCCTGTAGAGTGAATTCATGGTGATATCTGGGCAGAAAAGTGCCAAAAGGCCATTTTTTAGGACCTGAAAAATTAGAAAAAATCATACCGCGGTATGCCGAAAAAGTCAAAATTGTCAAAAATTTCATGTCATAAAAGTGCTGAAAATGCCTTCTTATGGCCTGTAGAGTGAATTCATGGTGATATCTGGGGAGAAAAGTGCCAAAAAGGCCATTTTTAGGACCTGAAAATTAGAAAATAAATCATACCGCTGGTATGCCAAAAAAAGTCAAAATTGTCAAAAATTTCATGTCATAAAAGTGCTGAAAATGCCTTCTTATGGCCTGTAGAGTGAATTCATGGTGATATCTGGGCAGAAAAGTGCCAAAAGGCCATTTTTAGGACCTGAAAAATTAGAAAAATCATACCGCGGTATGCCGAAAAAGTCAAAATTGTCAAAAATTTCATGTCATAAAAAGTGCTGAAAATGCCTTCTTATGGCCTGTAGAGTGAATTCATGGTGATATCTGGGCAGAAAAGTGCCAAAAGGCCATTTTTTAGGACCTGAAAAATTAGAAAAAAATCATACCGCGGTATGCCAAAAAGTCAAAATTGTCAAAAATTTCATGTCATAAAAAGTGCTGAAAATGCCTTCTTATGGCCTGCAGAGTGAATTCATGGTGATATCTGGGCAGAAAAGTGCCAAAATGCCAATTTTTAGGACCTGAAAATTAGAAAAAAATCATACCGCGGTATGCCGAAAAGTCAAAATTGTCAAAAATTTCATGTCATAAATTGTGCTGTAAATTCCTTCTTATGGCCTGCAGAGTGAATTCATGGTGATATCTGGGCAGAAAAGTGCCAAAAGGCCATTTTTTAGGACCTGAAAATTAGAAAAATCATACCGCGGTATGCCGAAAAAGTCAAAATTGTCAAAAATTTCATGTCATAAAAAGTGCTGAAAATGCCTTCTTATGGCCTGTAGAGTGAATTCATGGTGATATCTGGACAGACAAGTGCCAAAAAGGCCATTTTTAGGAACTGAAAAATTAGAAAATAAATCATACCGCGGTATGCCGAAAAGTCAAAATTGTCAAAAATTTCATGTCATAAAAAGTGCTGAAAATGCCTTCTTATGGCCTGGAGAGTGAATTCATGGTGATATCTGGGCAGAAAAGTGCCACAAAGGCCATTTTTAGGACCTGAAAAATTAGAAAAATCATACCGCGGTATGCCGAAAAAGTCAAAATTGTCAAAAATTTCATGTCATAAAAAGTGCTGAAAATGCCTTCTTATGGCCTGTAGAGTGAATTCATGGTGATATCTGGGCAGAAAAGTGCCAAAAAGGCCATTTTTTAGGACCTGAAAATTAGAAAAATCATACCGCTGGTATGCCGAAAAAGTCAAAATTGTCAAAAATTTCATGTCATAAAAAGTGCTGAAAATGCCTTCTTATGGCCTGTAGAGTGAATTCATGGTGATATCTGGGCAGAAAAGTGCCAAAAGGCCATTTTTAGGACCTGAAAATTAGAAAAAATCATACCGCGGTATGCCGAAAAAGTCAAAAATTGTCAAAAATTTCATGTCATAAAAAGTGCTGAAAATGCCTTCTTATGGCCTGTAGAGTGAATTCATGGTGATATCTGGGGAGAAAAGTGCCAAAAAGGCCATTTTTAGGACCTGAAAATTAGAAAAAATCATACCGCGGTATGCCAAAAAGTCAAAATTGTCAAAAATTTCATGTCATAAAAAGTGCTGAAAATGCCTTCTTATGGCCTGTAGAGTGAATTCATGGTGATATCTGGGGAGAAAAGTGCCAAAAAGGACATTTTTAGGACCTGAAAATTAGAAAAAATCATACCGCGGTATGCCGAAAAAGTCAAAATTGTCAAAAATTTCATGTCATAAAAAGTGCTGAAAATGCCTTCTTATGGCCTGTAGAGTGAATTCATGGTGATATCTGGGGAGAAAAGTGCCAAAAAGGCCATTTTTAGGACCTGAAAAATTAGAAAAAAATCATACCGCGGTATGCCGAAAAAGTCAAAATTGTCAAAAATTTCATGTCATAAAAAGTGCTGAAAATGCCTTCTTATGGCCTGTAGAGTGAATTCATGGTGATATCTGGGAGAAAAGTGCCAAAAGGCCATTTTTAGGACCTGAAAATTAGAAAAATCATACCGCGGTATGCCAAAAAAGTCAAAAATTGTCAAAAAATTTCATGTCATAAAAAGTGCTGAAAATGCCTTCTTATGGCCTGTAGAGTGAATTCATGGTGATATCTGGGCAGAAAAGTGCCAAAAAGGCCATTTTTTAGGACCGGAAAATTAGAAAAAAATCATACCGCTGGTATGCCGAAAAAGTCAAAATTGTCAAAAAATATCATGTCATAAAAAGTGCTGAAAATGCCTTCTTATGGCCTGTAGAGTGAATTCATGGTGATATCTGGGCAGAAAAGTGCCAAAAAGGCCATTTTTTAGGACCTGAAAATTAGAGAAGAAAATCATACCGCGGTATGGCGAAAAAGTCAAAATTGTCAAAAATTTCATGTCATAAAAAGTGCTGAAAATGCCTTCTTATGGCCTGTAGAGTGAATTCATGGTGATATCTGGGAGAAAAGTGCCAAAAAGGCCATTTTTAGGAACTGAAAATTAGAAAAAATCATACCGCGGTATGCCAAAAAAGTCAAAAGATTTCATGTCATAAAAAGTGCTGGAAATGCCTTCTTATGGCCTGTAGAGTGAATTCATGGTGATATCTGGGCAGAAAAGTGCCAAAAAGGCCATTTTTTGGAATTGGAAAAATTAGAAAAAAAAATCATTCCGCGGTATGCCGAAAAGTCAAAATTGTCAAAAATTTCATGTCATAAAAAGTGCTGAAAATGCCTTCTTATGGCCTGTAGAGTGAATTCATGGTGATATCTGGGCAGAAAAGTGCCAAAAAGGCCATTTTTTAGGACCTGAAAAATTAGAAAAATCATACCGCGGTATGCCGAAAAAGTCAAAATTGTCAAAAATTTCATGTCATAAAAGTGCTGAAAATGCCTTCTTATGGCCTGTAGAGTGAATTCATGGTGATATCTGGGCAGAAAAGTGCCAAAAAGGCCATTTTTTAGGACCTGAAAAATTAGAAAAATCATACCGCGGTATGCCAAAAAGTCAAAATTGTCAAAAATTTCATGTCATAAAAAGTGCTGAAAATGCCTTCTTATGGCCTGTAGAGTGAATTCATGGTGATATCTGGGGAGAAAAGTGCCAAAAAGGCCATTTTTAGGACCTGAAAAATTAGAAAATAAATCATACCGCTGGTATGCCAAAAGTCAAAATTGTCAAAAATTTCATGTCATAAAAGTGCTGAAAATGCCTTCTTATGGCCTGTAGAGTGAATTCATGGTGATATCTGGGCAGAAAAGTGCCAAAAGGCCATTTTTTAGGACCTGAAAAATTAGAAAAATCATACCGCGGTATGCCGAAAAAGTCAAAATTGTCAAAAATTTCATGTCATAAAAAGTGCTGAAAATGCCTTCTTATGGCCTGTAGAGTGAATTCATGGTGATATCTGGGGAGAAAAGTGCCAAAAGGCCATTTTTAGGACCTGAAAAATTAGAAAAATCATACCGCGGTATGCCGAAAAAGTCAAAATTGTCAAAAATTTCATGTCATAAAAGTGCTGAAAATGCCTTCTTATGGCCTGTAAAGTGAATTCATGGTGATATCTGGGCAGAAAAGTCCCAAAAAGGCCATTTTTTAGGACCTGAAAATTAGAAAAAAATCATACCGCGGTATGCCGAAAAGTCAAAAATTGTCAAAAATTTCATGTAATTAATAGTGCTGACAAGGCATTCTTATGGCCTGTAGAGTGAATTCATGGTGATATCTGGGCAGAAAAGTGCCAAAAAGGCCATTTTTTAGGACCTGAAAATTAGAAAAAATCATACCGCGGTATGCCGAAAAAGTCAAAAATTGTCAAAAATTTCATGTCATAAAAAGTGCTGAAAATGCCTTCTTATGGCCTGTAGAGTGAATTGATGGTGATATCTGGGCAGAAAAGTGCCAAAAAGGCCATTTTTCAGGACCTGAAAATTAGAAAAAATCATACCGCTGGTATGCCGAAAAGTCAAAATTGTCAAAAATTTCATGTCATAAAAGTGCTGAAAATGCCTTCTTATGGCCTGTAGAGTGAATTCATGGTGATATCTGGGCAGAAAAGTGCCAAAAAGGCCATTTTTAGAACTGAAAATTAGAAAATAAATCATACCGCGGTATGCCGAAAAAGTCAAAAATTGTCAAAAAATTTCATGTCATAAAAAGTGCTGAAAATGCCTTCTTATGGCCTGTAGAGTGAATTCATGGTGATATCTGGGCAGAAAAGTGCCAAAAAGGCCATTTTTTAGTCACTGAAAAATTAGAAATATTATCATACCGCGGTATGCCGAAAAAGTCAAAAATTGTCAAAAAATTTCATGTCATAAAAAGTGCTGAAAATGCCTTCTTATGGCCTGTAGAGTGAAGTCATGGTGATATCTGGGCAGAAAAGTGCCAAAAAGGCCATTTTTTAGGAGCTGAAAAATTAGGGAAATAAATCATACCGCGGTATGCCGAAAAAGTCAAAAATTGTCAAAAAATTTCATGTCATAAAAAGTGCTGAAAATGCCTTCTTATGGCCTGTAGAGTGAATTCATGGTGATATCTGGGCAGAAAAGTGCCAAAAAAGCCATTTTTACGACCTGAAAAATTAGAAAAATCATACCGCGGTATGCCGAAAAAGTCAAAATTGTCAAAAATTTCATGTCATAAAAGTGCTGAAAATGCCTTCTTATGGCCTGTAGAGTGAATTCATGGTGATATCTGGGCAGAAAAGTGCCAAAAGGCCATTTTTAGGACCTGAAAATTAGAAAAAATCATACCGCTGTATGCCAAAAAAGTCAAAAATTGTGAAAAAATTTAATGTCATAAAAAGTGCTGAAAATGCCTTCGTATGGCCTGTAGAGTGAATTAATGTTGATGTCTGGGGAGAAAAGTGCCAAAAAGGCCATTTTATAGGACATGAAAAATTTGAAAAAAAACCATCATACCGCGATATGCCGAAAAAGTCAAAAATTGTGAAAACATTTTGTGTCATAAAAAGTGCTGAAAATGCCTTCTTATGGCCTGTAGAGTGAATTCATGGTGATATCTGGGGAGAAAAGTGCCAAAAAGGCCATTTTTTAGTACGTGAAAAATTTGAAAAAATCATCAATTTGCGGTATGCCGAAAAGTCAAAATATTTCGTGTCATAAAAAGTGCTGAAAATGCCTTCTTATGACATGTTCAGTCAATTTGTGGTGATATCTGGGCAGAAAAGTGCCAAAAGGCCATTTTTAGGACCTGAAAAATTAGAAAAATCATACCGCGGTATGCCGAAAAAGTCAAAATTGTCAAAAATTTCATGTCATAAAAAGTGCTGAAAATGCCTTCTTATGGCCTGTAGAGTGAATTCATGGTGATATCTGGGCAGAAAAGTGCCAAAAAGGCCATTTTTAGGACCTGAAAATTAGAAAAAATCATACCGCGGTATGCCGAAAAGTCAAAATTGTCAAAAATTTCATGTCATAAAAAGTGCTGAAAATGCCTTCTTATGGCCTGTAGAGTGAATTCATGGTGATATCTGGGCAGAAAAGTGCCAAAAAGGCCATTTTTAGGACCTGAAAAATTAGAAAAATCATACCGCGGTATGGAAAAAGTCAAAATTGTCAAAAATTTCATGTCATAAAAAGTGCTGAAAATGCCTTCTTATGGCCTGTAGAGTGAATTCATGGTGATATCTGGGCAGAAAAGTGCCAAAAAGGCCATTTTTAGGACCTGAAAAATTAGAAAAAATCATACCGCGGTATGCCAAAAAAGTCAAAAATTGTCAAAAAATTTCATGTCATAAAAAGTGCTGAAAATGCCTTCTTATGGCCTGTAGAGTGAATTCATGGTGATATCTGGGCAGAAAAGTGCCAAAAAGGCCATTTTTTAGGACCTGAAAAATTAGAAAAAAATCATACCGCGGTATGCCGAAAAAGTCAAAAATTGTCAAAAAATTTCATGTCATAAAAAATGCTGAAAATGCCTTCTTATGGCCTGTAGAGTGAATTCATGGTGATATCTGGGAGAAAAGTGCCAAAAGGCCATTTTTAGGACCTGAAAATTAGAAAATAAATCATACCGCGGTATGCCGAAAAAGTCAAAATTGTCAAAAATTTCATGTCATAAAAGTGCTGAAAATGCCTTCTTATGGCCTGTAGAGTGAATTCATGGTGATATCTGGGCAGAAAAGTGCCAAAAAGGCCATTTTTAGGACCTGAAAAATTAGAAAAATCATACCGCGGTATGCCGAAAAAGTCAAAATTGTCAAAAATTTCATGTCATAAAAAGTGCTGCCAATCCCTTCTTATGGCCTGTAGAGTGAATTCATGGTGATATCTGGGGAGAAAAGTGCCAAAAGGCCATTTTTAGGACCTGAAAAATTAGAAAAAATCATACCGCTGGTATGCCGAAAAAGTCAAAAATTGTCAAAAATTTCATGTCATAAAAAGTGCTGAAAATGCCTTCTTATGGCCTGTAGAGTGAATTCATGGTGATATCTGGGCAGAAAAGTGCCAAAAGGCCATTTTTTAGGACCTGAAAATTAGAAAATAAATCATACCGCTGGTATGCCGAAAAGTCAAAATTGTCAAAAATTTCATGTCATAAAAAGTGCTGAAAATGCCTTCTTATGGCCTGTAGAGTGAATTCATGGTGATATCTGGGCAGAAAAGTGCCAAAAGGCCATTTTTTAGGACCTGAAAATTAGAAAAATCATACCGCGGTATGCCAAAAAGTCAAAAATTGTCAAAAATTTCATGTCATAAAAAGTGCTGAAAATGCCTTCTTATGGCCTGTAGAGTGAATTCATGGTGATATCTGGGCAGAAAAGTGCCAAAAAGGCCATTTTTAGGACCTGAAAAATTAGAAAAATCATACCGCGGTATGCCGAAAAAGTCAAAAATTGTCAAAAATTTCATGTCATAAAAAGTGCTGAAAATGCCTTCTTATGGCCTGTAGAGTGAATTCATGGTGATATCTGGGGAGAAAAGTGCCAAAAAGGCCATTTTTAGGACCTGAAAAATTAGAAAAAATCATACCGCGGTATGCCGAAAAAGTCAAAATTGTCAAAAATTTCATGTCATAAAAAGTGCTGAAAATGCCTTCTTATGGCCTGTAGAGTGAATTCATGGTGATATCTGGGCAGAAAAGTGCCAAAATGGCAATTTTTAGGACCTGAAAATTAGAAAAAATCATACCGCGGTATGCCGAAAAAGTCAAAATTGTCAAAAATTTCATGTCATAAAAAGTGCTGAAAATGCCTTCTTAGGGCCGGTTGAGTGAATTAAGGTGGATACCTGGGAATAAAAGTGCCAAAAGGCCATTTTTTAGGACCTGAAAATTAGAAAAATCATACCGCTGTATGCCAAAAAGTCAAAATTGTCAAAAATTTCATGTCATAAAAAGTGCTGAAAATGCCTTCTTATGGCCTGTAGAGTGAATTCATGGTGATATCTGGGCAGAAAAGTGCCAAAAGGGCCATTTTTAGGAACTGAAAATTTGAAAAAAATCATACCGCGGTATGCCGAAAAAGTCAAAATTGTCAAAAATTTCATGTCATAAAAGTGCTGAAAATGCCTTCTTATGGCCTGTAGAGTGAATTCATGGTGATATCTGGGCAGAAAAGTGCCAAAAAGGCCATTTTTAGGACCTGAAAAATTAGAAAAATCATACCGCGGTATGCCGAAAAGTCAAAATTGTCAAAAATTTCATGTCATAAAAAGTGCTGAAAATGCCTTCTTATGGCCTGTAGAGTGAATTCATGGTGATATCTGGGCAGAAAAGTGCCAAAAAGGCCATTTTTTAGGACCTGAAAAATTAGAAAAAATCATACCGCTGGTATGCCAAAAAGTCAAAAATTGTCAAAAATTTCATGTCATAAAAAGTGCTGAAAATGCCTTCTTATGGCCTGTAGAGTGAATTCATGGTGATATCTGGGCAGAAAAGTGCCAAAAAGGCCATTTTTAGGACCTGAAAATTAGAAAAAATCATACCGCGGTATGCCGAAAAAGTCAAAAATTGTCAAAAATTTCATGTCATAAAAAGTGCTGAAAATGCCTTCTTATGGCCTGTAGAGTGAATTCATGGTGATATCTGGGGAGAAAAGTGCCAAAAGGCCATTTTTAGGACCTGAAAAATTAGAAAAAAATCATACCGCGGTATGCCGAAAACGTCAAAAATTGTCAAAAAATTTCATGTCATAAAAAGTACTGAAAATGCCTTCTTATGGCCTGTAGAGTGAATTCATGGTGATATCTGGGCAGAAAAGTGCCAAAAGGCCATTTTTTAGGACCTGAAAATTAGAAAATAAATCATACCGCTGGGTATGCCGAAAAGTCAAAATTGTCAAAAATTTCATGTCATAAAAGTGCTGAAAATGCCTTCTTATGGCCTGTAGAGTGAATTCATGGTGATATCTGGGCAGAAAAGTGCCAAAAAGGCCATTTTTAGGACCTGAAAATTAGAAAAATCATACCGCGGTATGCCGAAAAAGTCAAAATTGTCAAAAATTTCATGTCATAAAAAGTGCTGAAAATGCCTTCTTATGGCCTGTAGAGTGAATTCATGGTGATATCTGGGCAGAAAAGTGCCAAAAAGGCCATTTTTAGGACCTGAAAAATTAGAAAAAATCATACCGCGGTATGCCGAAAAGTCAAAATTGTCAAAAATTTCATGTCATAAAAAATGCTGAAAATGCCTTCTTATGGCCTGTAGAGTGAATTCATGGTGATATCTGGGGAGAAAAGTGCCAAAAAGGCCATTTTTAGGACCTGAAAAATTAGAAAAATCATACCGCGGTATGCCGAAAAAGTCAAAATTGTCAAAAATTTCATGTCATAAAAAGTGCTGAAAATGCCTTCTTATGGCCTGTAGAGTGAATTCATGGTGAAATCTGGGCAGAAAAATGACAAAAATGCCATTTTTTAGGACCTGAAAATTTAGGTAAAATAAGCATACCGCGGTATGCAGAAAAAGTCAAAATTGTCAAAAATTTCATGTCATAAAAATTGCTGAAAATGCCTTCTTATGGCGTGTTGCGTGAATTCAGGGTGATATCGGGGGAGAAAAGTGCCAAAAAGGCCATTTTTTAGGAACTGAAAAATTAGAAAAAAAATCATACCGCTGTAGGCCGATAAAGTATTTAATGGTGTAAACATTTCTTGTCATAACAAGTGCTGAAAATGCCTTCTTATGGCCTGTAGAGTGAATCCATGGTGATATCTGGGAGAAAAGTGCCAAAAAGGCCATTTTTAGGACCTGAAAAATTAGAAAAAATCATACCGCGGTATGCCGAAAAAGTCAAAAATTGTCAAAAATTTCATGTCATAAAAGTGCTGAAAATGCCTTCTTATGGCCTGTAGAGTGAATTCATGGTGATATCTGGGCAGAAAAGTGCCAAAAGGCCATTTTTTAGGACCTGAAAATTAGAAAAAAATCATACCGCTGTATGCCGAAAAAGTCAAAATTGTCAAAAATTTCATGTCATAAAAAGTGCTGAAAATGCCTTCTTATGGCCTGTAGAGTGAATTCATGGTGATATCTGGGCAGAAAAGTGCCAAAAAGGCCATTTTTAGGACCTGAAAAATTAGAAAAAATCATACCGCGGTATGCCGAAAAAGTCAAAATTGTCAAAAATTTCATGTCATAAAAAGTGCTGAAAATGCCTTCTTATGGCCTGTAGAGTGAATCCATGGTGATATCTGGGGAGAAAAGTGCCAAAAAGGCCATTTTTAGGACCTGAAAATTAGAAAAAATCATTCCGCGGTATGCCGAAAAAGTCAAAATTGTCAAAAATTTCATGTCATAAAAAGTGCTGAAAATGCCTTCTTATGGCGTGTAGAGTGAATTCATGGTGATATCTGGGGAGAAAAGTGCCAAAAAGGCCATTTTTTAGGACCGGCAAAATTAGACAATAAAATCATACCGCGGTATGCCGAAAAAGTCAAAATTGTCAAAAATTTCATGTCATAAAAAGTGCTGAAAATGCCTTCTTATGGCCTGTAGAGTGAACTCATGGTGATATCTGGGCAGAAAAGTGCCAAAAAGGCCATTTTTAGGACCTGAAAATTAGAAAAAAATCATACCGCGGTATGCCGAAAAGTCAAAATTGTCAAAAATTTCATGTCATAAAAAGTGCTGAAAATGCCTTCTTATGGCCTGTAGAGTGAATTCATGGTGATATCTGGGCAGAAAAGTGCCAAAAGGCCATTTTTAGGACCTGAAAATTAGAAAAATCATACCGCGGTATGCCAAAAAGTCAAAATTGTCAAAAATTTCATGTCATAAAAAGTGCTGAAAATGCCTTCTTATGGCCTGTAGAGTGAATTCATGGTGACATCTGGGCAGAAAAGTGCCAAAAAGGCCATTTTTTAGGACCTGAAAATTAGAAAAATCATACCGCGGTATGCCGAAAAGTCAAAATTGTCAAAAATTTCATGTCATAAAAAGTGCTGAAAATGCCTTCTTATGGCCTGTAGAGTGAATTCATGGTGATATCTGGGCAGAAAAGTGCCAAAAAGGCCATTTTTAGAACTGAAAATTAGAAAAAATCATACCGCGGTATGCCGAAAAAGTCAAAATTGTCAAAAATTTCATGTCATAAAAAGTGCTGAAAATGCCTTCTTATGGCCTGTAGAGTGAATTCATGGTGATATCTGGGCAGAAAAGTGCCAAAAGGCCATTTTTAGGAACTGAAAATTAGAAAAAATCATACCGCGGTATGCCGAAAAAGTCAAAATTGTCAAAAATTTCATGTCATAAAAAGTGCTGAAAATGCCTTCTTATGGCCTGTAGAGTGAATTCATGGTGATATCTGGGCAGAAAAGTGCCAAAAAGCCCATTTTTAGGACCTGAAAATTAGAAAAAAATCATACCGCGGTATGCCGAAAAAGTCAAAATTGTCAAAAATTTCATGTCATAAAAAGTGCTGAAAATGCCTTCTTATGGCCTGTAGAGTGAATTCATGGTGATATCTGGGCAGAAAAGTGCCAAAAGGCCATTTTTTAGGACCTGAAAAATTAGAAAAATCATACCGCGGTATGCCGAAAAAGTCAAAATTGTCAAAAATTTCATGTCATAAAAAGTGCTGAAAATGCCTTCTTATGGCGTGTAGAGTGAATTCATGGTGATATCTGGGGAGAAAAGTGCCAAATAGGACATTATTTAGGAACAGCAAAATTAGAAAAATTGTCATACAGCGGTATGCCGAAAAAGTCAAAAATTGTCAAAAATTTCATGTCATAAAAAGTGCTGAAAATGCCTTCTTATGGCCTTTAGAGTGAATTCATGGTGATATCTGGGGAGAAAAGTGCCAAAAAGGCCATTTTTAGGACCTGAAAATTAGAAAAATCATACCGCTGGTATGCCGAAAAGTCAAAATTGTCAAAAATTTCATGTCATAAAAAGTGCTGAAAATGCCTTCTTATGGCCTGTAGAGTGAATTCATGGTGATATCTGGGCAGAAAAGTGCCAAAAGGCCATTTTTAGGACCTGAAAAATTAGAAAAAAATCATACCGCGGTATGCCGAAAAGTCAAAATTGTCAAAAATTTCATGTCATAAAAAGTGCTGAAAATGCCTTCTTATGGCCTGTAGAGTGAATTCATGGTGATATCTGGGCAGAAAAGTGCCAAAAAGGCCATTTTTAGGACCTGAAAAATTAGAAAAAATCATACCGCGGTATGCCGAAAAAGTCAAAAATTGTCAAAAATTTCATGTCATAAAAGTGCTGAAAATGCCTTCTTATGGCCTGTAGAGTGAATTCATGGTGATATCTGGGCAGAAAAGTGCCAAAAAGGCCATTTTTTAGGACCTGAAAATTAGAAAAAATCATACCGCGGTATGCCGAAAAGTCAAAATTGTCAAAAATTTCATGTCATAAAAGTGCTGAAAATGCCTTCTTATGGCCTGTAGAGTGAATTCATGGTGATATCTGGGCAGAAAAGTGCCAAAAGGCCATTTTTAGGACCTGAAAATTAGAAAAAAATCATACCGCGGTATGCCGAAAAAGTCAAAAATTGTCAAAAATTTCATGTCATAAAAAGTGCTGAAAATGCCTTCTTATGGCCTGTAGAGTGAATTCATGGTGATATCTGGGCAGAAAAGTGCCAAAAGGCCATTTTTTAGGACATGAAAATTAGAAAAATCATACCGCGGTATGCCGAAAAAGTCAAAATTGTCAAAAATTTCATGTCATAAAAAGTGCTGAAAATGCCTTCTTATGGCCTGTAGAGTGAATTCATGGTGATATCTGGGCAGAAAAGTGCCAAAAGGCCATTTTTTAGGACCTGAAAAATTAGAAAAAATCATACCGCGGTATGCCGAAAAAGTCAAAATTGTCAAAAATTTCATGTCATAAAAAGTGCTGAAAATGCCTTCTTATTGCCTGTAGCGTGAATTCATGGTGATATCTGGGCAGAAAAGTGCCAAAAAGGCCATTTTTTAGGACCTGAAAAATTTGAAAAAAAAATCATACCGCGGTATGCCGAAACGTAAAAAGTTGTCAAAAAATTTCATGTCATAAAAAGTGCTGAAAATGCCTTCTTATTGCCTGTAGAGTGAATTCATGGTGATATCTGGAGAGAAAAGTACCAAAAAGGCCATTTTTTAACAACTGAAAATTAGAAAATAAATCATACCGCGGTATGCCGAAAAAGTCAAAAATTGTCAAAAATTTCATGTCATAAAAAGTGCTGAAAATGCCTTCTTATGGCCTGTAGAGTGAATTCAAAGTGATATCTGGGGAGAAAAGTGCCAAAAGGCCATTTTTAGGACATGAAAAATTAGAAAAAATCATACCGCGGTATGCCGAAAAAGTAAAAACTTGTCAAAAAATTTCCTGTCATAACAAGTGCTGAAAATGCCTTCTTATGGCCTGTAGAGTGAATTCATGGTGATATCTGGGGAGAAAAGTGCCAAAAAGGCCATTTTTAGGACCTGAAAATTAGAAAAATCATACCGCGGTATGCCGAAAAAGTCAAAATTGTCAAAAATTTCATGTCATAAAAAGTGCTGAAAATGCCTTCTTATGGCCTGTAGAGTGAATTCATGGTGATATCTGGGCAGAAAAGTGCCAAAAGGCCATTTTTAGGAACTGAAAAATTAGAAAAAATCATACCGCGGTATGCCGAAAAAGTCAAAATTGTCAAAAATTTCATGTCATAAAAGTGCTGAAAATGCCTTCTTATGGCCTGTAGAGTGAATTCATGGTGATATCTGGGAGAAAAGTGCCAAAAAGGCCATTTTTAGGACCTGAAAAATTAGAAAAATCATACCGCGGTATGCCGAAAAAGTCAAAATTGTCAAAAATTTCATGTCATAAAAAGTGCTGAAAATGCCTTCTTATGGCCTGTAGAGTGAATTCATGGTGATATCTGGGCAGAAAAGTGCCAAAAGGCCATTTTTAGGACCTGAAAAATTAGAAAAATCATACCGCTGGTATGCCGAAAAAGTCAAAATTGTCAAAAATTTCATGTCATAAAAAGTGCTGAAAATGCCTTCTTATGGCCTGTAGAGTGAATTCATGGTGATATCTGGGGAGAAAAGTGCCAAAAAGGCCATTTTTAGGACTGAAAAATTAGAAAATAAATCATACCGCGGTATGCCGAGAAAGTCAAAAATTGTCAAAAAATTTCATGTCATAAAAAGTGCTGAAAATGCCTTCTTATGGCCTGTAGAGTGAATTCATGGTGATATCTGGGCAGAAAAGTGCCAAAAAGGCCATTTTTTAGGAGCTGAAAAATTTGGAAATAAATCATATCACGGTATGCCGAAAAAGTCAAAATTGTCAAAAATTTCATGTCATAAAAAGTGCTGAAAATGCCTTCTTATGGCCTGTAGAGTGAATTCATGGTGATATCTGGGGACAAAAGTGCCAAAAAGGCCATGTTTTAGAACTGAAAATTAGAAAAAATCATCATACTGGTATGCCGAAAAAGTCAAAAATTGTCAAAAAATTTCATGTCATAAAAAGTGCTGAAAATGCCTTCTTATGGCCTGTAGAGTGAATTCATGGTGATATCTGGAGAGAAAAGTACCAAAAAGGCCATTTTTTAGGAACTGAAAATTAGAAAAAAAAATCATACCGCGGTATGCCGAAAAAGTCAAAAATTGTCAAAAAATTTCATGTCATAAAAAGTGCTGAAAATGCCTTCTTATGGCCTGTAGAGTGAATTCATGGTGATATCTGGAGAGAAAAGTACCAAAAGGCCATTTTTTAGGACCTGAAAAATTAGAAAAAAAAATCATACCGCGGTATGCCGAAAAAGTCAAAAATTGTCAAAAAATTTCATGTCATAAAAAGTGCTGAAAATGCCTTCTTATGGCCTGTAGAGTGAATTCATGTTGATATCTGGGCAGAAAAGTGCCAAAAAGGCCATTTTGAGGGCATCAAAAATTAGAAAAAATCATCCTACCGCGGTATGCCGAAAAAGTCAAAAATTGTCAAAAAATTTCATGTCATAATAAGTGCTGAAAATGCCTTTTTATGGCCTGTAGAGTGAATTCATGGTGATATCTGGGGAGAAAAGTGCCAAAAGGGCCATTTTTTATGACCTGAAAAATTAGAAAAAAATCATACCGCGGTATGCCGAAAAAGTCAAAATTGTCAAAAATTTCATGTCATAACAATTGTTGAAAATGCCTTCTTATGGCCTGTAGAGTGAATTCATGGTGATATCTGGGCAGAAAAGTGCCAAAAGGCCATTTTTAGGACCTGAAAATTAGGAAAAAATCATACCGCGGTATGCCGAAAAAGTCAAAATTGTCAAAAATTTCATGTCATAAAAAGTGCTGAAAATGCCTTCTTATGGCCTGTAGAGTGAATTCATGGTGATATCTGGGGAGAAAAGTGCCAAAAGGCCATTTTTAGGACCTGAAAAATTAGAAAAATCATACCGCGGTATGCCGAAAAAGTCAAAATTGTCAAAAATTTCATGTCATAAAAAGTGCTGAAAATGCCTTCTTATGGCCTGTAGAGTGAATTCATGGTGATATCTGGGGAGAAAAGTGCCAAAAGGCCATTTTTAGGACATGAAAAATTAGAAAAATCATACCGCGGTATGCCGAAAAAGTCAAAATTGTCAAAAATTTCATGTCATAAAAGTGCTGAAAATGCCTTCTTATGGCCTGTAGAGTGAATTCATGGTGATATCTGGAGAGAAAAGTACCAAAAGGCCATTTTTTAGGAACTGAAAATTAGAAAAATAAATCATACCGCTGGTATGCCGAAAAAGTCAAAATTGTCAAAAATTTCATGTCATAAAAAGTGCTGAAAATGCCTTCTTATGGCCTGTAGAGTGAATTCATGGTGATATCTGGGCAGAAAAGTGCCAAAAAGGCCATTTTTAGGACCTGAAAAATTAGAAAAATCATACCGCGGTATGCCGAAAAAGTCAAAATTGTCAAAAATTTCATGTCATAAAAGTGCTGAAAATGCCTTCTTATGGCCTGTAGAGTGAATTCATGGTGATATCTGGGAGAAAAGTGCCAAAAGGCCATTTTTAGGAACTGAAAAATTAGAAAAAATCATACCGCTGGTATGCCGAAAAAGTCAAAATTGTCAAAAATTTCATGTCATAAAAAGTGCTGAAAATGCCTTCTTATGGCCTGTAGAGTGAATTCATGGTGATATCTGGAGAGAAAAGTGCCAAAAAGGCCATTTTTAGGAACTGAAAATTAGAAAAATCATACCGCGGTATGCCGAAAAGTCAAAATTGTCAAAAATTTCATGTCATAAAAAGTGCTGAAAATGCCTTCTTATGGCCTGTAGAGTGAATTCATGGTGATATCTGGGGAGAAAAGTGCCAAAAGGCCATTTTTAGGAACTGAAAAATTAGAAAAAATCATACCGCGGTATGCCGAAAAAGTCAAAATTGTCAAAAATTTCATGTCATAAAAAGTGCTGAAAATGCCTTCTTATGGCCTGTAGAGTGAATTCATGGTGATATCTGGGGAGAAAAGTGCCAAAAAGGCCATTTTTAGGACCTGAAAAATTAGAAAAAATCATACCGCGGTATGCCGAAAAAGTCAAAAATTGTCAAAAATTTCATGTCATAAAAAGTGTGAAAATGGCTTCTTATGGCCAGTGGAGTGAATTCATGGTGATATCTGGGCAGAAAAGTTCCAAAAGGCCAATTTTTATGAACGGTAAAATTAGAAAAAATCATACCGCGGTATGCCGAAAAAGTCAAAATTGTCAAAAATTTCATGTCATAAAAAGTGCTGAAAATGCCTTCTTATGGCCTGTAGAGTGAATTCATGGTGATATCTGGGCAGAAAAGTGCCAAAAAGGCCATTTTTTAGGACCTGAAAAATTAGGAAAAATCATACCGCTGTATGCCGAAAAAGTCAAAATTGTCAAAAATTTCATGTCATAAAAGTGCTGAAAATGCCTTCTTATGGCCTGTAGAGTGAATTCATGGTGATATCTGGGGAGAAAAGTACCAAAAAGGCCATTTTTTAGGACCTGAAAAATTAGAAAAATAAATCATACCGCGGTATGCCAAAAAGTCAAAATTGTCAAAAATTTCATGTGTTAATAATTGCTGAAATTGCGTTCTTATTGCCTGTAGAGTGAATTCATGGTGATATCTGGGGAGAAAAGTGCAAAAAAGGCCATTTTTAGGAACTGAAAAATTAGAAAATAAATCATACCGCGGTATGCCGAAAAGTCAAAATTGTCAAAAATTTCATGTCATAAAAAGTGCTGAAAATGCCTTCTTATGGCCTGTAGAGTGAATTCATGGTGATATCTGGGCAGAAAAGTGCCAAAAAGGCCATTTTTAGGACCTGAAAATTAGAAAAATCATACCGCTGGGTATGCCGAAAAAGTCAAAATTGTCAAAAATTTCATGTCATAAAAAGTGCTGAAAATGCCTTCATATGGCGTGTAGAGTGAATTCATGGTGATATCTGGGCAGAAAAGTGCCAAAAGGCCATTTTTTAGGACATCAAAAATTAAAAAAAAAAATCATACCGCGGTATGCCGAAAAAGTCAAAATTGTCAAAAATTTCATGTCATAAAAAGTGCTGAAAATGCCTTCTTATGGCCTGCAGAGTGAATTCATGGTGATATCTGGGCAGAAAAGTGCCAAAAGGCCATTTTTTAGGACCTGAAAAATTAGAAAAAATCATACCGCGGTATGCGAAAAAGTCAAAAATTGTCAAAAATTTCATGTCATAAAAAGTGCTGAAAATGCCTTCTTATGGCCTGTAGAGTGAATTCATGGTGATATCTGGAGAGAAAAGTGCCAAAAAGGCCATTTTTAGGACCTGAAAAATTAGAAAAAATCATACCGCTGGTATGCCAAAAAAGTCAAAAATTGTCAAAAATTTCATGTCATAAAAGTGCTGAAAATGCCTTCTTATGGCCTGTAGAGTGAATTCATGGTGATATCTGGAGAAAAGTACCAAAAAGGCCATTTTTAGGAACTGAAAATTTGAAAAATAATCATACCGCGGTATGCCTAAAAAGTCAAAAATTGTCAAAAATTTCATGTCATAAAAAGTGCTGAAAATGCCTTCTTATGGCCTGTAGAGTGAATTCATGGTGATATCTGGGCAGAAAAGTGCCAAAAAGGCCATTTTTAGGACCTGAAAATTAGAAAAATCATACCGCTGGTATGCCGAAAAAGTCAAAATTGTCAAAAATTTCATGTCATAAAAAGTGCTGAAAATGCCTTCTTATGGCCTGTAGAGTGAATTCATGGTGATATCTGGAGAGAAAAGTACCAAAAAGGCCATTTTTAGGACATCAAAATTAGAAAAAAATCATACCGCGGTATGCCGAAAAAGTCAAAATTGTCAAAAATTTCATGTCATAAAAAGTGCTGAAAATGCCTTCTTATGGCCTGTAGAGTGAATTCATGGTGATATCTGGGCAGAAAAGTGCCAAAAAGGCCATTTTTAGGACCTGAAAAATTAGAAAAAATCATACCGCGGTATGCCGAAAAAGTCAAAATTGTCAAAAATTTCATGTCATAAAAAGTGCTGAAAATGCCTTCTTATGGCCTGTAGAGTGAATTCATGGTGATCTCTGGGCAGAAAAGTGACAAAAATGCCATTTTTAGGAACTGAAAAATTAGAAAAAAATCATACCGCGGTATGCCAAAAGTCAAAAATTGTCAAAAATTTCATGTCATAAAAGTGCTGAAAATGCCTTCTTATGGCGTGTAGAGTGAATTCATGGTGATATCTGGGCAGAAAAGTGCCAAAAAGGCAATTTTTAGGACATCAAAATTAGAAAAATCATACCGCGGTATGCCGAAAAAGTCAAAATTGTCAAAAATTTCATGTCATAAAAGTGCTGAAAATGCCTTCTTATTGCCTGTAGAGTGAATTCATGGTGATATCTGGGGAGAAAAGTGCCAAAAAGGCCATTTTTTAGGACCTGAAAATTAGAAAAAAATCATACCGCGGTATGCCGAAAAAGTCAAAATTGTCAAAAATTTCATGTCATAAAAAGTGCTGAAAATGCCTTCTTATGGCCTGTAGAGTGAATTCATGGTGATATCTGGGCAGAAAAGTGCCAAAAGGCCAATTTTTATGTCCTGAAAAATTAGAAAAAAATCATACCGCGGTATGCCGAAAAGTCAAAATTGTCAAAAATTTCATGTCATAAAAGTGCTGAAAATGCCTTCTTATGGCCTGTAGAGTGAATTCATGGTGATATCTGGGCAGAAAAGTGCCAAAAAGGCCATTTTTTAGGGCATCAAAATTAGAAGAAAAATCATACCGCGGTATGCCGAAAAGTCAAAATTGTCAAAAATTTCATGTCATAAAAAGTGCTGAAAATGCCTTCTTATGGCCTGTAGAGTGAATTCATGGTGATATCTGGAGAGAAAAGTACCAAAAGGCCATTTTTTAGAACTGAAAAATTGAAAATAAATCATACCGCTGGTATGCCAAAAAGTCAAAATTGTCAAAAATTTCATGTCATAAAAAGTGCTGAAAATGCCTTCTTATGGCCTGTAGAGTGAATTCATGGTGATATCTGGGCAGAAAAGTGCCAAAAGGCCATTTTTAGGACCTGAAAATTAGAAAAAATCATACCGCGGTATGCCGAAAAAGTCAAAATTGTCAAAAATTTCATGTCATAAAAGTGCTGAAAATGCCTTCTTATGGCCTGTAGAGTGAATTCATGGTGATATCTGGAGAGAAAAGTACAAAAGAGGACATAATTTATGAACTGAAAAATTTGAAAATAAAATCATAACGCGTTATGCCGAAAAAGACAAAATTTGTCGAAAATTTCATGTCATAAAAGTGCTGAAAATGCCTTCTTATGGCCTGTAGAGTGAATTCATGGTGATATCTGGGCAGAAAAGTGCCAAAAGGCCATTTTTTAGGACCTGAAAATTTAGAAAAATCATACCGCGGTATGCCAAAAGTCAAAATTGTCAAAAATTTCATGTCATAAAAAGTTCAGAAAATTCATTCTTATTGCCTGTAGAGTGAATTCATGGTGATATCTGGAGAGAAAAGTACCAAAAGGCCATTTTTAGGAACTGAAAATTTGAAAATAAATCATACCGCGGTATGCCGAAAAAGTCAAAATTTTTCAAAAATTTCATGTCATAAAAAGTGCTGAAAATGCCTTCTTATGGCCTGTAGAGTGAATTCATGGTGATATCTGGGCAGAAAAGTGCCAAAAGGCCATTTTTAGGACATCAAAATTAGAAAAATCATACCGCTGGTATGCCGAAAAAGTCAAAATTGTCAAAAACTTTCATGTCATAAAAAGTGCTGAAAATGCCTTCTCATGGCGTGTAGAGTGAATTCATGGTGATATCTGGGCAGAAAAGTGCCAAAAAGGCCATTATTTAGGACATCAAAAATTAGAAAAAATCATACCGCAGTATGCCGAAAAATTGTCAAGAAATTTCATGTCATAAAAAGTGCTGAAAATGCCTTCTTATGGCCTGTAGAGTGAATTCATGGTGATATCTGGGCAGAAAAGTGCCAAAAGGCCATTTTTTAGGACCTGAAAAATTAGAAAAAAAAATCATACCGCGGTATGCCGAAAAAGTCAAAAATTGTCAAAAAATTTCATGTCATAAAAAGTGCTGAAAATGCCTTCTTATTGCCTGTAGAGTGAATTCATGGTGATATCTGGAGAGAAAAGTACCAAAAAGGCCATTTTTTAGGAACTGAAAAATTTGAAAAATAAATCATACCGCGGTATGCCGAAAAAGTCAAAAATTGTCAAAAAATTTCATGTCATAAAAAGTGCTGAAAATGCCTTCTTATGGCCTGTAGAGTGAATTCATGGTGATATCTGGGCAGAAAAGTGCCAAAATGACATTTTTAGGACCTGAAAATTAGAAAAAATCATACCGCGGTATGCCAAAAAGTCAAAATTGTCAAAAATTTCATGTCATAATAACTGCTGAAAATGCCTTCTTATTGCCTGTAGAGTGAATTCATGGTTATATCTGGAGAGATAATTACCATAATGGACTTTTTTTAGGTACTTAATAATTTGTAAATTAAGAATACCGCGGTATGCCAAAAACGTCAAAAATTGTCAAAACATTTCATGTCATAAAAAGTGCTGAAAATGCCTTCTTATGGCGTGTAGAGTGAATTCATGGTGATATCTGGGGAGAAAAGTGCCAAAAAGGCCATTTTTTAGGACCTGCAAAATTAGAAAAAAAAATCATACCGCGGTATGCCGAAAAAGTCAAAAATTGTCAAAAATTTCATGTCATAAAAAGTGCTGAAAATGCCTTCTTATGGCCTGTAGAGTGAATTCATGGTGATATCTGGGGAGAAAAGTGGCAAAAAGGCCATTTTTTAGGACATCAAAAATTAGAAAAAAAAAATCATACCACGGTTTGCCGAAAAAGTCAAAAATTGTCAAAAAATTTCATGTCATAAAAAGTGCTGAAAATGCCTTCTTATTGCCTGTAGAGTGAATTCATGGTGATATCTGGAGAGAAAAGTACCAAAAAGGCCATTTTTTAGGAACTGAAAAATTTGAAAAATAAATCATACCGCGGTATGCCGAAAAAGTCAAAAATTGTCAAAAAATTTCATGTCATAAAAAGTGCTGAAAATGCCTTCTTATGGCCTGTAGAGTGAATTCATGGTGATATCTGGGCAGAAAAGTGCCAAAAGGCCATTTTTAGGACCTGAAAATTAGAAAAATCATACCGCGGTATGCCGAAAAAGTCAAAATTGACAAAAAATTTCATGTCATAAAAAGTGCTGAAAATGCCTTCTTATGGCCTGTAGAGTGAATTCATGGTGATATCTGGAGAGAAAAGTACCAAAAAGGCCATTTTTTTAGGAACTGAAAAATTAGAAAAAAAAATCATACCGCGGTATGCCGAGAAAGTCAAAATTTGTCAAAAAATTTCATGTCATAAAAAGTGCTTAAAATTCATTCTTATGGCCTGTAGAGTGAATTCATGGTGATATCTGGGCAGAAAAGTGCCAAAAAGGCCATTTTTTAGGACCTGAAAAATTAGAAAAAAAAATCATACCGCGGTATGCCGAAAAAGACAAAAATAGTCAAAAATATAATGTCATAAAAAGTGCTGAAAATGCCTTCTTATTGCCTGTAGAGTGAATTCATGGTGATATCTGGAGAGAAAAGTACCAAAAAGGCCATTTTTTGGGAACTGAAAAATTTGCAAAATAAATCATACCGCGGTATGCCGAAAAAGTTAAAAATTGTCAAAAAATTTCATGTCATAAAAAGTGCTGAAAATGCCTTCTTATGGCCTGTAGAGTGAATTCATGTTGATATCTGGGCAGAAAAGTGCCAAAAAGGCCATTTTTAGGAACTGAAAAATTAGAAAAAATCATACCGCGGTATGCCAAAAAGTCAAAATTGTCAAAAATTTCATGTCATAAAAGTGCTGAAAATGCCTTCTTATGGCCTGTAGAGTGAATTCATGGTGATATCTGGGCAGAAAAGTGCCAAAAGGCCATTTTTAGGACATCAAAAATTAGAAAAATCATACCGCGGTATGCCGAAAAAGTCAAAATTGTCAAAAATTTCATGTCATAAAAAGTGCTGAAAATGCCTTCTTATGGCCTGTAGAGTGAATTCATGGTGATATCTGGGGAGAAAAGTGCCAAAAAGGCCATTTTTAGGACCTGAAAATTAGAAAAAATCATACCGCGGTATGCCGAAAAAGTCAAAATTGTCAAAAATTTCATGTCATAAAAAGTGCTGAAAATGCCTTCTTATGGCCTGTAGAGTGAATTCATGGTGATATCTGGGCAGAAAAGTGCCAAAAGGCCATTTTTAGGACCTGAAAAATTAGAAAAAATCATACCGCGGTATGCCGAAAAAGTCAAAATTGTCAAAAATTTCATGTCATAAAAGTGCTGAAAATGCCTTCTTATGGCCTGTAGAGTGAATTCATGGTGATATCTGGGGAGAAAAGTGCCAAAAAGGCCATTTTTAGGACATCAAAATTAGAAGAAAAGAAATCATACCGCGGTATGCCGAAAAAGTCAAAAATTGTCAAAAATTTCATGTCATAAAAAGTGCTGAAAATGCCTTCTTATGGCCTGTAGAGTGAATTCATGGTGATATCTGGAGAGAAAAGTGCCAAAAAGGCCATTTTTAGGACATCAAAAATTAGAAAAAATCATACCGCGGTATGCCGAAAAAGTCAAAAATTGTCAAAAATTTCATGTCATAAAAAGTGCTGAAAATGCCTTCTTATGGCCTGTAGAGTGAATTCATGGTGATATCTGGAGAGAAAAGTACCAAAAGGCCATTTTTAGGAACTGAAAAATTAGAAAAAAATCATACCGCGGTATGCCGAAAAAGTCAAAAATTGTCAAAAATTTCATGTCATAAAAAGTGCTGAAAATGCCTTCTTATGGCCTGTAGAGTGAATTCATGGTGATATCTGGGGAGAAAAGTGCCAAAAGGCCATTTTTAGGACATCAAAAATTAGAAAAATCATACCGCGGTATGCCGAAAAAGTCAAAATTGTCAAAAATTTCATGTCATAAAAGTGCTGAAAATGCCTTCTTATGGCCTGTAGAGTGAATTCATGGTGATATCTGGACAGAAAAGTACCAAAAGGCCATTTTTAGGAACTGAAAAATTAGAAAAAAAATCATACCGCGGTATGCCGAAAAAGTCAAAAATTGTCAAAAAATTTCATGTCATAAAAAGTGCTGAAAATGCCTTCTTATGGCCTGTAGAGTGAATTCATGGTGATATCTGGAGAGAAAAGTACCAAAAAGGCCATTTTTTTGGAACTGAAAAATTGGATTAATAAATCATACCGCGGTATGCCGAAAAAGTCAAAAATTGTCAAAAAATTTCATGTCATAAAAAGTGCTGAAAATGCCTTCTTATGGCCTGTAGAGTGAATTCATGGTGATATCTGGGCAGAAAAGTGGCAAAAAGGCCATTTTTTAGGACATCAAAAATTAGAAAAAAAAATCATACCGCGGTATGCCGAAAAAGTCAAAAATTGTCAAAAAATTTCATGTCATAAAAAGTGCTGAAAATGCCTTCTTATGGCCTGTAGAGTGAATTCATGGTGATATCTGGGCAGAAAAGTGCCAAAAAGGCCATTTTTAAGGACCTGAAAAATTAGAAAAATCATACCGCGGTATGCCGAAAAAGTCAAAATTGTCAAAAATTTCATGTCATAAAAAGTGCTGAAAATGCCTTCTTATGGCCTGTAGAGTGAATTCATGGTGATATCTGGGGAGAAAAGTGGCAAAAGGCCATTTTTAGGACATCAAAAATTAGAAAAAATCATACCGCGGTATGCCGAAAAAGTCAAAATTGTCAAAAATTTCATGTCATAAAAAGTGCTGAAAATGCCTTCTTATGGCCTGTAGAGTGAATTCATGGTGATATCTGGGCAGAAAAGTGCCAAAAGGCCATTTTTAGGACCTGAAAATTAGAAAAAATCATACCGCTGGTATGCCGAAAAAGTCAAAATTGTCAAAAATTTCATGTCATAAAAAGTGCTGAAAATGCCTTCTTATGGCCTGTAGAGTGAATTCATGGTGATATCTGGGCAGAAAAGTGCCAAAAGGCCATTTTTAGGAACTGAAAAATTAGAAAAAATCATACCGCGGTATGCCGAGAAAGTCAAAATTGTCAAAAATTTACATGTCATAAAAAGTGCTGAAAATGCCTTCTTATGGCCTGTAGAGTGAATTCATGGTGATATCTGGGCAGAAAAGTGCCAAAAGGCCATTTTTAGGACCTGAAAATTAGAAAAATCATACCGCGGTATGCCGAAAAAGTCAAAAATTGTCAAAAATTTCATGTCATAAAAAGTGCTGAAAATGCCTTCTTATGGCCTGTAGAGTGAATTCATGGTGATATCTGGAGAGAAAAGTACCAAAAAGGCCATTTTTAGGAACTGAAAAATTAGAAAAATCATACCGCGGTATGCCAAAAAAGTCAAAAATTGTCAAAAATTTCATGTCATAAAAAGTGCTGAAAATGCCTTCTTATGGCCTGTAGAGTGAATTCATGGTGATATCTGGGGAGAAAAGTGCCAAAAGGCCATTTTTAGGACATCAAAATTAGAAAAAATCATACCGCGGTATGCCGAAAAAGTCAAAATTGTCAAAATTTCATGTCATAAAAAGTGCTGAAAATGCCTTCTTATGGCCTGTAGAGTGAATTCATGGTGATATCTGGGGAGAAAAGTGCCAAAAGGCCATTTTTAGGACCTGAAAAATTAGAAAAAATCATACCGCGGTATGCCGAAAAAGTCAAAATTGTCAAAAATTTCATGTCATAAAAAGTGCTGAAAATGCCTTCTTATGGCCTGTAGAGTGAATTCATGGTGATATCTGGGCAGAAAAGTGCCAAAAAGGCCATTTTTAAGGACCTGAAAAATTAGGAAAAAAAATCATACCGCGGTATGCCGAAAAAGTCAAAAATTTTCAAAAAATTTCATGTCATAAAAAGTACTGAAAATGCCTTCTTGTGGCCTGTAGAGTGAATTCATGGTGATATCTGGGGAGAAAAGTGGCAAAAAGGCCATTTTTTAGGACATCAAAAATTAGAAAAAAAATCATTTACCGAAAAAAAAAAATCATATACCGAAAAAGTCAAAAATTGTCAAAAAATTTCATGTCATAAAAAGTGCTGAAAATGCCTTCTTATGGCCTGTAGAGTGAATTCATGGTGATATCTGGAGAGAAAAGTACCAAAAAGGCCATTTTTAGGAACTGAAAAATTAGAAAATAAATCATACCGCTGGTATGCCGAAAAAGTCAAAATTGTCAAAAATTTCATGTCATAAAAGTGCTGCAAATGCGTTCTTTTGGCCTGTAGAGTGAATTCATGGTGATATCTGGGCAGAAAAGTGCCAAAAAGGCCATTTTTAGGACCTGAAAAATTAGAAAAAATCATACCGCGGTATGACTAAAAAGTCAAAATTGTCAAAAATTTCATCTCATAAAAAGTGCTGAAAATGCCTTCTTATGGCCTGTAGAGTGAATTCATGGTGATATCTGGGCAGAAAAGTGCCAAAAGGCCATTTTTAGGAACTGAAAAATTAGAAAAAATCATACCGCTGGTATGCCGAAAAAGTCAAAATTGTCAAAACATTTCATGTCATAAAAAGTGCTGAAAATGCCTTCTTATGGCCTGTAGAGTGAATTCATGGTGATATCTGGAGAGAAAAGTACCAAAAGGCCATTTTTAGGAACTGAAAAATTAGAAAAAAATCATACCGTGGTATGCCAAAAAGTCAAAAATTGTCAAAAATTTCATGTCATAAAAAGTGCTGAAAATGCCTTCTTATGGCCTGTAGAGTGAATTCATGGTGATATCTGGGGAGAAAAGTGGCAAAAGGCCATTTTTAGGACATCAAAATTAGAAAAAATCATACCGCGGTATGCCGAAAAAGTCAAAAATTGTCAAAAAATTTCATGTCATAAAAAGTGCTGAAAATGCCTTCTTATGGCCTGTAGAGTGAATTCATGGTGATATCTGGGCAGAAAAGTGCCAAAAGGCCATTTTTTAGGACCTGAAAAATTAGAAAAAATCATACCGCGGTATGCCGAAAAAGTCAAAATTGTCAAAAATTTCATGTCATAAAAGTGCTGAAAATGCCTTCTTATGGCCTGTAGAGTGAATTCATGGTGATATCTGGAGAGAAAAGTACCAAAAGGCCATTTTTAGGAACTGAAAAATTAGAAAAATCATACCGTGGTATGCCAAAAAGTCAAAATTGTCAAAAATTTCATGTCATAAAAAGTGCTGAAAATGCCTTCTTATTGCCTGTAGAGTGAATTCATGGTGATATCTGGGCAGAAAAGTGCCAAAAAGGCCATTTTTAGGACATGAAAATTAGAAAAATCATACCGCGGTATGCCGAAAAAGTCAAAAATTGTCAAAAATTTCATGTCATAAAAAGTGCTGAAAATGCCTTCTTATGGCCTGTAGAGTGAATTCATGGTGATATCTGGGCAGAAAAGTGCCAAAAGGCCATTTTTAGGAGCTGAAAAATTTGAAAAATAAATCATACCGTGGTATGCCGAAAAAGTCAAAATTGTCAAAAATTTCATGTCATAAAAAGTGCTGAAAATGCCTTCTTATTGCCTGTAGAGTGAATTCATGGTGATATCTGGGCAGAAAAGTGCCAAAAAGGCCATTTTTAGGACATCAAAAATTAGAAAAAATCATACCGCGGTATGCCGAAAAAGTCAAAATTGTCAAAAATTTTAATGTCATAAAAAGTGCTGAAAATGCCTTCTTATGGCCTGTAGAGTGAATTCATGGTGATATCTGGGGATAAAAGTTGCAAAAGTGACATATATAATGACATCAAAAATTAGACAAAAAAATCATACCGCTGTATGCCGAAAAAGTCAAAATTTGTCAAAAATTTCATGTCATAAAAGTGCTGAAAATGCCTTCTTATGGCCTGTAGAGTGAATTCATGGTGATATCTGGGCAGAAAAGTGCCAAAAAGGCCATTTTTTAGGACCTGAAAAATTAGAAAAATCATACCGCTGGTATGCCGAAAAAGTCAAAAATTGTCAAAAAATTTCATGTCATAAAAAGTGCTGAAAATGCCTTCTTATTGCCTGTAGAGTGAATTCATGGTGATATCTGGGCAGAAAAGTGCCAAAAAGGCCATTTTTTAGGAACTGAAAAATTAGAAAAAAAATCATACCGCGGTATATCGAGAAAGTCAAAAATTGTCAAAACATTTCATGTCATAAAAAGTGCTGAAAATGCCTTCTTATTGCCTGTAGAGTGAATTCATGGTGATATCTGGAGAGAAAAGTACCAAAAAGGCCATTTTTTAGGACCTGAAAAATTAGAAAAAAAATCATACCGCGGTATGCCGAAAAAGTCAAAAATTGTCAAAAAATTTCATGTCATAAAAAGTGCTGAAAATGCCTTCTTATTGCCTGTAGAGTGAATTCATGGTGATATCTGGAGAGAAAAGTACCAAAAAGGCCATTTTTAAGGAACTTGAAAAATTTGAAAAATCATACCGCGGTATGCCAAAAAGTCAAAATTGTCAAAAATTTCATGTCATAAAAAGTGCTGAAAATGCCTTCCTGTGGCCTGTAGAGTGAATTCATGGTGATATCTGGGGAGAAAAGTGCCAAAAGGGCCATTTTTTAGGACATCAAAAATTAGGAAAAAAAATCATACCGCGGTATGCCGAAAAAGTCAAAAATTTTCAAAAAATTTCATGTCATAAAAAGTACTGAAAATGCCTTCTTGTGGCCTGTAGAGTGAATTCATGGTGATATCTGGGGAGAAAAGTGGCAAAAAGGCCATTTTTTAGGACATCAAAAATTAGAAAAAAAATCATTTACCGAAAAAAAAAAATCATATACCGAAAAAGTCAAAAATTGTCAAAAAATTTCATGTCATAAAAAGTGCTGAAAATGCCCTCTTATTGCCTGTAGAGTGAATTCATGGTGATATCTGGCGAGAAAAGTACCAAAAAGGCCATTTTTTAGGAACTGAAAAATTTGAAAAATAAATCATACCGCGGTATGCCGAAAAAGTCAAAAATTGTCAAAACATTTCATGTCATAAAAAGTGCTGAAAATGCCTTCTTATGGCCTGTAGAGTGAATTCATGGTGATATCTGGGCAGAAAAGTGCCAAAAAGGCCATTTTTAAGGACCTGAAAAATTAGAAAAAAAAATAATACCGCGGTATGCCGAAAAAGTCAAAAATTGTCAAAAAATTTCATGTCATAAAAAGTACTGAAAATGCCTTCTTGTGGCCTGTAGAGTGAATTCATGGTGATATCTGGGGAGAAAAGTGGCAAAAAGGTCATTTTTTAGGACATCAAAAATTAGAAAAAAAATCATACCGCGGTATACCGAAAAAGTCAAAAATTGTCAAAAAATTTCATGTCATAAAAAGTGCTGAAAATGCCTTCTTATGGCCTGTAGAGTGAATTCATGGTGATATCTGGGCAGAAAAGTGCCAAAAAGGCCATTTTTTAGGAACTGAAAACTTAGAATAAATATCCTACCGCGTTATATCGAGAAAGTCAAAAATTGTCAAAACATTTCATGTCATAAAAAGTGCTGAAAATGCCTTCTTATTGCCTGTAGAGTGAATTCATGGTGATATCTGGAGAGAAAAGTACCAAAAGGCCATTTTTAGGAACTGAAAAATTTGAAAAAATCATACCGTGGTATGCCAAAAAGTCAAAAATTGTCAAAAATTTCATGTCATAAAAAGTGCTGAAAATGCCTTCTTATGGCCTGTAGAGTGAATTCATGGTGATATCTGGGCAGAAAAGTGCCAAAAGGCCATTTTTAGGAGCTGAAAATTTGAAAATAAATCATACCGTGGTATGCCGAAAAAGTCAAAATTGTCAAAAATTTCATGTCATAAAAAGTGCTGAAAATGCCTTCTTATGGCCTGTAGAGTGAATTCATGGTGATATCTGGGAGAAAAGTGCCAAAAAGGCCATTTTTAGGACATCAAAAATTAGAAAAATCATACCACGGTATGCCGAAAAAGTCAAAAATTGTCAAAAATTTCATGTCATAAAAAGTGCTGAAAATGCCTTCTTATGGCCTGTAGAGTGAATTCATGGTGATATCTGGGGAGAAAAGTACCAAAAGGCCATTTTTTAGGACCTGAAAAATTAGAAAAAAAATCATACCGCGGTATGCCGAAAAAGTCAAAAATTGTCAAAAAATTTCATGTCATAAAAAGTGCTGAAAATGCCTTCTTATGGCCTGTAGAGTGAATTCATGTTGATATCTGGGGAGAAAAGTGCAAAAAAGGCCATTTTTTAGGACATCAAAAATTAGAAAAAAAAATCAAACCACGGTATGCCGAAAAAGTCAAAAATTGTCAAAAAATTTCATGTCATAAAAAGTGCTGAAAATGCCTTCTTATGGCCTGTAGAGTGAATTCATGTTGATATCTGGGGAGAAAAGTGCATAAAAGGCCATTTTTTAGGACATCAAAAATTTGAAAAAATCATCATGCCAAAAAAGTCAAAAATTGTCAAAAAATTTCATGTCATAAAAAGTGCTGAAAATGCCTTCTTATGGCCTGTAGAGTGAATTCATGGTGATATCTGGGCAGAAAAGTGCCAAAAGGCCATTTTTTAGGACCTGAAAAATTAGAAAAAAAAATCATACCGCGGTATGCCGAAAAAGTCAAAAATTGTCAAAAAATTTCATGTCATAAAAAGTGCTGAAAATGCCTTCTTATGGCCTGTAGAGTGAATTCATGGTGATATCTGGGGAGAAAAGTGGCAAAAAGGCCATTTTTTAGGACATCAAAAATTAGAAAAAAAAATCATACCGCGGTATGCCGAAAAAGTCAAAAATTGTCAAAAAATTTCATGTCATAAAAAGTGCTGAAAATGCCTTCTTATGGCCTGTAGAGTGAATTCATGGTGATATCTGGGAGAAAAGTGCAAAAAAGGCCATTTTTTAGGACCTGAAAAATTAGAAAAAAAATCATACCGCGGTATGCCAAAAAAGTCAAAAATTGTCAAAAAATTTCATGTCATAAAAAGTGCTGAAAATGCCTTCTTATTGCCTGTAGAGTGAATTCATGGTGATATCTGGAGAGAAAAGTACCAAAAAGGCCATTTTTTAGGAACTGAAAAATTTGAAAAATAAATCATACCGCGGTATGCCGAAAAAGTCAAAAATTGTCAAAAAATTTCATGTCATAAAAAGTGCTGAAAATGCCTTCTTATGGCCTGTAGAGTGAATTCATGGTGATATCTGGGGAGAAAAGTACCAAAAAGGCCATTTTTTAGGACCTGAAAAATTCTTAAAATAAATCATACCGCGGTATGCCGAAAAAATCAAAATTGTCAAAAAATTTCATGTCATAAAAAGTGCTGAAAATGCCTTCTTATGGCCTGTAGAGTGAATTCATGGTGATATCTGGGCAGAAAAGTGCCAAAAGGCCATTTTTTAGGACCTGAAAAATTAGGAAAAAAAATCATACCGCAGTATGCCGAAAAAGTCAAAAATTGTCAAAAAAATTTCATGTCATATAAAGTACTGAAAATGCCTTCTTATGGCCAGTAGAGTGAATTCATAGTGATATCTGGGGAGAAAAGTGCCAAAAAGGCCATTTTTTAGGACCTCAAAAATTAGAAAAATCATACCACGGCATGCCGAAAAAGTCAAAAATTGTCAAAAAATTTCATGTCATAAAAAGTACTGAAAATGCCTTCTTATGGCCTGTAGAGAGAATTCATGGTGATATCTGGAGAGAAAAGTGCTAAAAAGGCCATTTTTTAGGACCTGAAAAATTAGGAAAAAAAATCATACCACGGCATGCCGAAAAAGTCAAAAATTGTCAAAAAATTTCATGTCATAAAAAGTGCTGAAAATGCCTTCTTATGACCTGTAGAGTGAATTCATGGTGATATCTGTGCAGAAAAGTGCTAAAAAGGCCATTTTTTAGGACCTGAAAAATTAGGAAAAAAAATCATGCCGCGGTATGCCGAAAAAGTCAAAAATTGTCAAAAAATTTCATGTCATAAAAAGTGCTGAAAATGCCTTCTTATGGCCTGTAGAGTGAATTCATGGTGATATCTGGGGAGAAAAGTGCCAAAAAGGCCATTTTTTAGGACCTGAAAAATTAGGAAAAAAAATCATACCGCGGTATGCCGAAAAAGTCAAAAATTGTCAAAAAATTTCATGTCATAAAAAGTACTGAAAATGCCTTCTTATGGCCAGTAGAGTGAATTCATAGTGATATCTGGGGAGAAAAGTGCCAAAAAGGCCATTTTTTAGGACCTGCAAAATTAGAAAAAAAAATCATACCGCGGTATGCCGAAAAAGGCAAAAATTGTCAAAAAATTTCATGCCATAAAAAGTGCTGAAAATGCCTTCTTATGGCCTGTAGAGTGAATTCATGGTGATATCTGGGCAGAAAAGTGCCAAAAAAGCCATTTTTTAGGACCTGAAAAATTAGAAAAAAAAATAATACCGCGGTATGACAAAAAAAGTCAAAAATTGTCAAAAAATTTCATGTCATAAAAAGTGCTGAAAATGCCTTCTTATGGCCTGTAGAGTGAATTCATGGTGATATCTGGGCAGAAAAGTGCCAAAAAGGCCATTTTTTAGGACCTGAAAAATTAGAAAAAAAATCATACCGCGGTATGCCGAAAAAGTCAAAAATTGTCAAAAAATTTCATGTCATAAAAAGTGCTGAAAATGCCTTCTTATTGCCTGTAGAGTGAATTCATGGTGATATCTGGAGAGAAAAGTACCAAAAAGGCCATTTTTTAGGAACTGAAAAATTTGAAAAAAAAATCATACCGCGGTATGCCAAAAAAAGTCAAAAATTGTCAAAAAATTTCATGTCATAAAAAGTGCTGAAAATGCCTTCCTGTGGCCTGTAGAGTGAATTCATGGTGATATCTGGGGAGAAAAGTGCCAAAAGGGCCATTTTTTAGGACATCAAAAATTAGAAAAAAAAATCATACCGCGGCATGCCGAAAAAGTCAAAAATTGTCAAAAAATTTCATGTCATAAAAAGTACTGAAAATGCCTTCTTATGGCCTGTAGAGTGAATTCATGTTGATATCTGGGGAGAAAAGTGCATAAAAGGCCATTTTTTAGGACATCAAAAATTTGAAAAAATCATCATGCCAAAAAAGTCAAAAATTGTCAAAAAATTTCATGTCATAAAAAGTGCTGAAAATGCCTTCTTATGGCCTGTAGAGTGAATTCATGTTGATATCTGGGAGAAAAGTGCAAAAAAGGCCATTTTTTTAGGACATCAAAAATTAGAAAAAAAAATCATACCACGGTATGCCGAAAAAGTCAAAAATTGTCAAAAGATTTCATGTCAAAAAAAGTGCTGAAAATGCCTTCTTATAGCCAGTAGAGTGAATTCATAGTGATATCTGGGGAGAAAAGTGCCAAAAAGGCCATTTTTTAGCACCTGAAAAATTGGAAAAAAAAATCATACCGTGGTATGCCAAAAAAGTCAAAAATTGTCAAAAAATTTCATGTCATAAAAAGTGCTGAAAATGCCTTCTTGTGGCCTGTAGAGTGAATTCATGGTGATATCTGGAGAGAAAAGTACCAAAAAGGCCATTTTTTTGGAACTGAAAAATTGGATTTATAAATCATACCGCGGTATGCCGAAAAAGTCAAAAATTGTCAAAAAACTTCATGTCATAAAAAGTGCTGAAAATGCCTTCTTATGGCCTATAGAGTGAATTCATGGTGATATCTGGGCAGAAAAGTGCTAAAAAGGCCATTTTTTAGGACCTGAAAAATTAGGAAAAAAAATCATGCCGCGGTATGCCGAAAAAGTCAAAAATTGTCAAAAAATTTCATGTCATAAAAAGTACTGAAAATGCCTTCTTATGGCCAGTAGAGTGAATTCATAGTGATATCTGGGGAGAAAAGTGCCAAAAAGGCCATTTTTTAGGACCTGTAAAATTAGAAAAAAAAATCATACCACGGCATGCCGAAAAAGTCAAAAATTGTCAAAAAATTTCATGTCATAAAAAGTGCTGAAAATGCCTTCTTATGGCCTGTAGAGTGAATTCATGGTGATATCTGGAGAGAAAAGTGCTAAAAAGGCCATTTTTTAGGACCTGAAAAATTAGGGAAAAAAATCATGCCGCGGTATGCCGAAAAACTCAAAAATTGTCAAAAAATTTCATGTCATAAAAAGTGCTGAAAATGCCTTCTTATGGCCTGTAGAGTGAATTCATGATGATATCTGGGCAGAAAAGTGCTAAAAAGGCCATTTTTTAGGACCTGAAAAATTAGGAAAAAAAATCATGCCACGGTATGCCGAAAAAGTCAAAAATTGTCAAAAAATTTCATGTCATAAAAAGTGCTGAAAATGCCTTCTTATGGCCTGTAGAATGAATTCATGGTGATATCTGGGGAGAAAAGTGCCAAAAGGGCCATTTTTTAGGACATGAAAAATTAGAAAAAAAAAATCATACCGCGGCATGCCGAAAAACTCAAAAATTGTCAAAAAATTTCATGTCATAAAAAGTGCTGAAAATGCCTTCTTATGGCCTGTAGAGTGAATTCATGGTGATATCTGGAGAGAAAAGTGCCAAAAAGGCCATTTTTTAGGACCTGAAAAATTAGAAAAAAAAATCATACCGTGGTATGCCGAAAAAGTCAAAAATTGTCAAAAAATTTTATGTCATAAAAAGTGCTGAAAATGCCTTCTTATTGCCTGTAGAGTGAATTCATGGTGATATCTGGAGAGAAAAGTACCAAAAAGGCCATTTTTTAGGAACTGAAAAATTTGAAAAATAAATCATACCGCGGTATGCCGAAAAAGTCAAAAATTGTCAAAAAATTTCATGTCATAAAAAGTGCTGAAAATGCCTTCTTATGGCCTGTAGAGTGAATTCATGGCGATATCTGGGCAGAAAAGTGCCAAAAAGGCCATTTTTTAGGAACTGAAAAATTAGAAAAAAAATCATACCGCGGTATACCGAGAAAGTCAAAAATTGTCAAAACATTTCATGTCATAAAAAGTCCTGAAAATGCCTTCTTATGGCCTGTAGAGTGAATTCATGGTGATATCTGGGCAGAAAAGTGCCAAAAAGGCCATTTTTTAGGACCTGAAAAATGAGAAAAAGAAATCATACCGCGGTATGCCGAAAAAGTCAAAAATTGTCAAAAAATTTCATGTCATAAAAAGTGCTGAAAATGCCTTCTTATTGCCTGTAGAGTGAATTCATGGTGATATCTGGAGAGAAAAGTACCAAAAAGGCCATTTTTTAGGAACTGAAAAATTTGAAAAAAATATCATACCGCGGCATGCCGAAAAAGTCAAAAATTGTCAAAAAATTTCATGTCATAAAAAGTGCTGAAAATGCCTTCTTATGGCCTGTAGAGTGAATTCATGGTGATATCTGGGCAGAAAAGTGCCAAAAAGGCCATTTTTTAGGAGCTGAAAAATTTGAAAAATAAATTATACCGCGGCATGCCGAAAAAGTCAAAAATTGTCAAGAAATTTCATGTCATAAAAAGTGCTGAAAATGCCTTCTTATGGCCTGTAGAGTGAATTCATGTTGATATCTGGGAAGAAAAGTGCATAAAAGGCCATTTTTTAGGACATCAAAAATTTGAAAAAATCATCATGCCAAAAAAGTCAAAAATTGTCAAAAAATTTCATGTCATAAAAAGTGCTGAAAATGCCTGCTTATGGCCTGTAGAGTGAATTCATGGTGATATCTGGGGAGAAAAGTGCCAAAAGGCCATTTTTTAGGACCTGAAAAATTAGAAAAAAAAATCATACCGCGGTATGCCTAAAAAGTCAAAAATTGTCAAAAAAGTTCATGTCATAAAAAGTGCTGAAAATGCCTTCTTATGGCCTGTAGAGTGAATTCATGGTGATATCTGGGCAGAAAAGTGCCAAAAAGGCCATTTTTTCAGGACCTGAAAAATTAGAAAAAAAAATCATACCGCGGTATGCCGAAAAAGTCAAAAATTGTCAAAAAATTTCATGTCAGAAAAAGTACTGAAAATGCCTTCTTATGGCGTGTAGAGTGAATTCATGGTGATATCTGGGGAGAAAAGTGCCAAAAGGCCATTTTTAGGACATCAAAATTTGAAAAAATCATCATGCCAAAAAGTCAAAAATTGTCAAAAATTTCATGTCATAAAAAGTGCTGAAAATGCCTTCTTATGGCCTGTAGAGTGAATTCATGGTGATATCTGGGCAGAAAAGTGCCAAAAGGCCATTTTTAGGACCTGAAAATTAGAAAAAATCATACCGCGGTATGCCGAAAAAGTCAAAAATTGTCAAAAATTTCATGTCATAAAAAGTGCTGAAAATGCCTTCTTATGGCCTGTAGAGTGAATTCATGGTGATATCTGGGCAGAAAAGTGCCAAAAGGCCATTTTTTCAGGACCTGAAAAATTAGAAAAAAATCATACCGTGGTATGCCGAAAAAGTCAAAATTGTCAAAAATTTCATGTCATAAAAAGTGCTGAAAATGCCTTCTTATGGCCTGTAGAGTGAATTCATGGTGATATCTGGAGAGAAAAGTACCAAAAAGGCCATTTTTAGGAACTGAAAATTAGAAAAAAAATCATACCGCTGGTATGCCGAAAAAAGTCAAAAATTGTCAAAAATTTCATGTCATAAAAAGTGCTGAAAATGCCTTTTTATGGCCTGTAGAGTGAATTCATGGTGATATCTGGGGAGAAAAGTGCAAAAAGGGCCATATATGAGGACATCACAAATTACACAAAGACATCAAACCGCGGCATGCCGAAAAAGTCAAAAATTGTCAAAAAATTTCATGTCATAAAAAGTGCTGAAAATGCCTTCTTATGGCCTGTAGAGTGAATTCATGGTGATATCTGGGCAGAAAAGTGCCAAAAAGGCCATTTTTTAGGACATCAAAAATTAGAAAAAAAAAATAATACCGCGGTATGCCGAAAAAGTCAAAAATTGTCAAAAAATTTCATGTCATAAAAAGTGCTGAAAATGCCTTCTTATGGCCTGTAGAGTGAATTCATGTTGATATCTGGGGAGAAAAGTGCATAAAAGGCCATTTTTTAGGAGCTGAAAAATTTGAAAAATAAATCATACCGTGGTATGCCGAAAAAGTCAAAAATTGTCAAAAAATTTCATGTCATAAAAAGTGCTGAAAATGCCTTCTTATGGCCTGTAGAGTGAATTCATGTTGATATCTGGGAAGAAAAGTGCAAAAAAGGCCATTTTTTAGGACATCAAAAATTAGAAAAAAAAATCAAACCACGGTATGCCGAAAAAGTCAAAAATTGTCAAAAAATTTCATGTCATAAAAAGTGCTGAAAATGCCTTCTTATGGCCTGTAGAGTGAATTCATAGTGATATCTGGGGAGAAAAGTGCCAAAAAGGCCATTTTTAGGACATCAAAAATTTGAAAAAAATCATACCGCGGTATGCCAAAAAGTCAAAATTGTCAAAAATTTCATGTCATAAAAGTGCTGAAAATGCCTTCTTATGGCCTGTAGAGTTAATTCATGGTGATATCTGGGGAGAAAAGTGCCAAAAGGCCATTTTTTAGGACCTGAAAAATTAGAAAAAAATCATACCGCTGGTATGCCGAAAAAGTCAAAAATTGTCAAAAATTTCATGTCATAAAAAGTGCTGAAAATGCCTGCTTATGGCCTGTAGAGTGAATACATGGTGATATCTGGGGAGAAAAGTGCCAAAAGGCCATTTTTAGGACCTGAAAATTAGAAAAATCATACCGCGGTATGCCTAAAAAGTCAAAAATTGTCAAAAAAGTTCATGTCATAAAAAGTGCTGAAAATGCCTTCTTATGGCCTGTAGAGTGAATTCATGGTGATATCTGGGCAGAAAAGTGCCAAAAAGGCCATTTTTTCAGGACCTGAAAAATTAGAAAAAAAAATCATACCGCGGTATGCCGAAAAAGTCAAAAATTGTCAAAAAATTTCATGTCATAAAAAGTACTGAAAATGCCTTCTTATGGCCAGTAGAGTGAATTCATAGTGATATCTGGGGAGAAAAGTGCCAAAAAGGCCATTTTTTAGGACATCAAAAATTTGAAAAAATCATCATGCCAAAAACGTCAAAAATTGTCAAAAAATTTCATGTCATAAAAAGTACTGAAAATGCCTTCTTATGGCCAGTAGAGTGAATTCATAGTGATATCTGGGGAGAAAAGTGCCAAAAAGGCCATTTTTTTGGAACTGAAAAATTGGATTAATTAATCATACCGCGGTATGCCGAAAAAGTCAAAAATTGTCAAAAAATTTCATGTCATAAAAAGTGCTTAAAATGCCTTCTTATGGCATGTTGTGTGATTTCTTGGTGATATCTGGGATGAAATGTGCAAAAAGGCCATTTTTTAGGACCTGAAAAATTAGAAAAAAAAATCATACCGCGGTATGCCGAAAAAGTCAAAAATTGTCAAAAAATTTCATGTCATAAAAAGTGCTGAAAATGCCTTCTTATGGCCTGTAGAGTGAATTCATGGTGATATCTGGAGAGAAAAGTACCAAAAAGGCCATTTTTTAGGAACTGAAAATTAGAAAAAAAAATCATACCGCGGTATGCCAAAAAAAGTCAAAAATTGTCAAAAAATTTCATGTCATAAAAAGTGCTGAAAATGCCTTCCTGTGGCCTGTAGAGTGAATTCATGGTGATATCTGGGGAGAAAAGTGCCAAAAGGGCCATTTTTTAGGACATCAAAAATTAGAAAAAAAAATCATACCGCGGTATGCCGAAAAAGTCAAAAATTGTCAAAAAACTTCATGTCATAAAAAGTGCTGAAAATGCCTTCTTATGGCCTGTAGAGTGAATTCATGTTGATATCTGGGCAGAAAAGTGCCAAAAAGGCCATTTTTTAGGACATCAAAAATTAGAAAAAAAAAATAATACCGCGGTATGCCGAAAAAGTCAAAAATTGTCAAAAAATTTCATGTCATAAAAAGTGCTGAAAATGCCTTCTTATGGCCTGTAGAGTGAATTCTTGTTGATATCTGGGGAGAAAAGTGCATAAAAGGCCATTTTTTAGGAGCTGAAAAATTTGTCAAATAAATCATACCGCGGTATGCCGAAAAAGTCAAAAATTGTCAAAAAATTTCATGTCATAAAAAGTGCTGAAAATGCCTTCTTATGGCCTGTAGAGTGAATTCATGTTGATATCTGGGGAGAAAAGTGCAAAAAAGGCCATTTTTTAGGACATCAAAAATTAGAAAAAAAATCATACCACGGTATGCCGAAAAAGTCAAAAATTGTCAAAAAATTTCATGTCATAAAAAGTGCTGAAAATTCCTTCTTATGGCCTGTAGAGTGAATTCATGTTGATATCTGGGGAGAAGAGTGCATAAAAGGCCATTTTTTAGGACATCAAAAATTTGAAAAAAATCATACCGCTGGTATGCCGAAAAGTCAAAAATTGTCAAAAAATTTCATGTCATAAAAATTGCTGAAAATGCCTTCTTATGGCCTGTAGAGTGATTTCATGGTGATATCTGGGCAGAAAAGTGCCAAAAAGGCCATTTTTTAGGACATCAAAAATTAGAAAAAAAAAATAATACCGCGGTATGCCGAAAAAGTCAAAAATTGTCAAAAAATTTCATGTCATAAAAAGTGCTGAAAATGCCTTCTTATGGCCTGTAGAGTGAATTCATGTTGATATCTGGGGAGAAAAGTGCAAAAAAGGCCATTTTTTAGGACATCAAAAATTAGAAAAAAAATCATACCACGGTATGCCGAAAAAGTCAAAAATTGTCAAAAAATTTCATGTCATAAAAAGTGCTGAAAATTCCTTCTTATGGCCTGTAGAGTGAATTCATGTTGATATCTGGGGAGAAGAGTGCATAAAAGGCCATTTTTTAGGACATCAAAAATTTGAAAAAATCATCATGCCAAAAAAGTCAAAAATTGTCAAAAAATTTCATGTCATAAAAATTGCTGAAAATGCCTTCTTATGGCCTGTAGAGTGAATTCATGGTGATATCTGGGCAGAAAAGTGGCAAAATGGACATTTTTAGGAACTCAAGAATTTGAAAAAATCATCATACCGCGGTATGACAAAAAAGTCAAAAATTGTCAAAAAATTTCATGTCATAAAAAGTGCTGAAAATGCCTTCTTATGGCCTGTTGAGTGAATTCATGGTGATGTTTGGGGAGAAAAGTGCCAAAAAAGGGCATTTTTGGGACGTGAAAAATTTGAAAAAATCATCATATCGCGGTATGCCGAAAAAGTCAAAAATTGTCAAAAAATTTCATGTCATAAAAAGTGCTGAAAATGCCTTCTTATGGCCTGTATAGTGAATTCATGGTCATATCTGGGGAGAAAAGTGGCAAAAAGGCCATTTTTTAGGACCTGAAATATTTGAAAAAAGAATCATGCCGAAATAGTGAAAAATTGTCAAAAAATTTCATGTCATATAAAGTGCTGAAAATGCCTTCTTATGGCCTGTAGAGTGAATTCATGGTGATATCTGGGCAGAAAAGTGGCAAAAAGGCCATTTTTTAGGACATCAAAAATTTGAAAAAATCATCATACCGCGGTATGCCGAAAAAGTCAAAAATTGTCAAAAAATTTCATGTCATAAAAAGTGATGAAAATGCCTTCTTATGGCCAGTAGAGTGAATTCATGGTGATATTTGGGGAGAAAAGTGGCAAAAACGCCATTTTTTAGGACCTCAAAAATTTGAATAAATCATCATACCGCAGTATGACAAAAAAGTCTAAAATTGTCAAAAAATTTCATGCCATAAAAAGTGCTGAAAATGCCTTCTTATGGCCTGTAGAGTGAATTCATGGTGATATTTGGGGAGAAAAGTGCCAAAAAGGCCATTTTTTAAGACATCAAAAATTTGAAAAAATCATCATACCGCAGTATGCTGAAAAAGTCAAAAATTGTCAAAAAATTTCATATCATAAAAAGTGCTGAAAATGCCTTCTTATAGCCTGTAGATTGAATTCATGGTGATATTTGGAGAGAAAAGTGGCAAAAAGGCCATTTTTTAGGACATCAAAAATTTGAAAAACAAAAAAATGACAAAAAAGTCAAAAATTGTCAAAAAATTTCATGTCATAAAAAGTGCTGAAAATGCCTTCTTATGGCCTGTTGAGTGAATTCATGGTCATATCTGGGGAGAAAAGTGGCAAAAAGGCCATTTTTTAGGACCTGAAATATTTGAAAAAAGAATCATACCGCGGCATGCCGAAAAAGTCAAAAATTGTCAGAAAATTTCATGTCATAAAAAGTGCTGAAAATGCCTTCTTATGGCCTGCAGAGTGAATTCATGGTGATATCTGTGGAGAAAAGTGGGAAAAAGGCCATTTATTAGGACCTGAAAAATTTGAAAAAAAAAAAATCATACCGCAGTATGCCGAAAAAGTCAAAAATTGTCAAAAAATTTCATGTCACAAAAAGTGCTGAAAATGCCTTCTTATGGCCAGTAGAGTGAATTCATAGTGATATCTGGGGAGAAAAGTGCCAAAAAGGCCTTTTTTTAGGAACTGAAAAATTTGAAAAATAAATCATACCGCGGTATGCCGAAAAAGTAAAAAATTGTCAAAAAATTTCATGTCATAAAAAGTGCTGAAAATGCCTTCTTATGGCCAGTAGAGTGAATTCATAGTGATATCTGGGGAGAAAAGTGCCAAAAAGGCCATTTTTTAGGACCTGAAGAAGTTGAAAAAAAATCATACCGCGGCATGCTGAAAAAGTAAAAAATTGTCCAAAAATTTCATGTCATAAAAAGTGCTGAAAATGCCTTCTTATGGCCAGTAGAGTGAATTCATGGTGATATCTGGGCAGAAAAGTGCCAAAAAGGCCATTTTTTAGGACATCAAAAATTTGACAAAATCATCATACCGCGGCATGCCGAAAAAGTCAAAAACTGTCAAAAAATTTCATGTCATAAAAAGTGCTGAAAATGCCTTCTTATGGCCTCTAGAGTGAATTCATCTGGGGAGAAAAGTGCCAAAAAGGCCATTTTTTAGGACATCAAAAATTTGAAAAGTCATCGTATGCCGAAAAAGTCAAAAATTGTCAAAAATTTCATGTCATAACAAGTGCTGAAAATGTCTTCTTCTGGCCTGTAGAGTGGATTCATGGTGATATTTAGGGAGAAAAGTGGCAAAAAGTCCATTTTTTAGGACATCAAAAATTTGAAAACATCATCATACCGTGGTATGCCGAAAAAGTCAAAAATTGTCAAAAAATTCCATGTCATAAAAAGTGCTGAAAATGCCTTCTTATGGCCTGTAGAGTGAATTCATGGTGATATCTGGGGAGGGCCATTTATTAGGACCTGAAAAATTTGAAAAAAAAAATCATACCGCGATATGCCGAAAAAGTCAACAATTGTCAAAAAATTTCATGTCATAAAAAGTGCTGAAAATGCCTTCTTATGGCCAGTAG
>JAQQSB010001098.1:0-90011 GCA_029721515.1 Synanceia verrucosa | reverse complement strand
ATCTTTCTACTCAAATCTAACAAGAATAAACAATATTTTGTCGAAAAAATGCTTCAAACTGAAGAAAACAGGTAAATCAGCTTCCCCATGCTTAAATCATCCTGAAATGCCCCAAACGCCTTTTCTCGCCTTGAAAAGCCCAAAAAGACACAGAAAACAGACACTTTGTGAATCTACAGAACATAACCAAAACTCATTATATCGGGTTGAAACATCATATTTCGACTCAATTTTAACATTCTTAGGCAATATTTTGTGGAAAAATTGCTTTTGAATGAAGACTAGAGGTAAATCAGCTTTCCCATGCGTAAATCATGCTGAAACTGCCCCAAAACGCCTTTTATCGCATTGAAAAGCCCAAAAAGAAAACAGAAAACAGATACATTGTGAATCTACAGAACATAACCAAAACTCATTATATCGTCTTGAAACATCATGGTTCGACTCAATTCAAACAAGAATAAGCAATATTTTGTGGAAAAATTGCTTTTGAATGAAGACTAGAGGTAAATCAGCTTTCCCATGCGTAAATCATGCTGAAACTGCCCCAAACGCCTTTTCTCGCCTTGAAAAGCCCAAAAAGACACAGAAAACAGATACATTGTGAATCTAGAGAACATAACCAATACTCATTATATCGTGTTGAATCATGGTCTTTCTGCTCAAATCTAACAAGAATAAGCAAAATTTTGTCGAAAAAATGCTTCTGAATGGACAAGAGAGGTAAATCAGCTTTCCCATGCGTAAATCATGCTGAAACTGCCCCAAACGCCTTTTCTCGCCTTGAAAAGCCCAAAAAGACACAGAAAACAGATACATTGTGAATCTACAGAACATAACCAAAACTCATTATATCGTCTTGAAACATCATGTTTCGACTCAAGTCTAACAAGAATAAGCAATATTTTGTGGAAAAATTGCTTCAAATTGAAGAAAACAGGTAAATCAGCTTCCCCATGCTTAAATCATCCTGAATTGCCCCAAACGCCTTTTCTCGCCTTGGAAAGACCAAAAACACACAGAAAACATACATTGTGACTCTACAGAACATAACCAAAACTCATTATATCGTGTTGAGACGTGATGTTTCTACTCAAATCTAACAAGAACAAGCAATATTTTGCGGAAAAACTGCTTCTGAATGAAGAATACAGGTAAATCAGCTTTCCCATGTGTAAATCATGCTGAAAATGCCCCAAAGGGCTTTTCTCGCCTTGAAAAGCCCAAAACACATAGAAAACAGATACATTGTGAATCTACAGAACATAACCAAAACTCATTATATGGTGTTGAATCATGATCTTTCTGCTCAATTCTAACAAGAATAAGCAATATTTTGAAGAAAAAATGCTTCTGAATGGACAAGAGAGGTAAATCAGCTTTCCCATGCGTAAATCATGCTGAAACTGCCCCAAACGCCTTTTCTCGCCTTGAAAAGCCCAAAAAGACACAGAAAGCAGATACATTGTGAATCTACAGAACATAATCAAAACTCATTATATCGTGTTGGATCATGGTCTTTCTACTCAAATCTAACAAGAATAAGCAATATTTTGTAGAAAAATGCTTCTGAATGGACAAGAGCGGTAAATCAGCTTTCCCATGCGTAAATCATGCTGAAACTGCCCCAAACGCCTTTTCTCGCCTTGAAAAGGCCAAAAAGACACCGAAAACAGATACATTGTGAATCTACAGAACATAACCGAAACTCATTATATCATGTTGAAACATGATGTTTCTACTCAAATCTAACAAGAACATGTAATATTTTGTGGAAAAAATGCTCGAAAGTGAAGAATACAGGTAAATCAGCTTTCCCACGTGTAAATCATGCTGAAAATGCCCCAAACGCCTTTACTCGCCTTGAAAAGCCCAAAAAGACATAGAAAACAGATACATTGTGAATCTGCAGAACATAATCAAAACTCATTATATCGTGTTGGATCATGGTCTTTCTACTCAAATCTAACAAGAATAAACAATATTTTGTAGAAAAAATGCTTCTGAATGGACAAGAGCGGTAAATCAGCTTTCCCATGCGTAAATCATGCTGAAACTGCCCCAAACGCCTTTTCTCGCCTTGAAAAGCCCAAAAAGACACAGAAAACAGATAAATTGTGAATCTACAGAACATAACCAAAAATCATTATATCGTCTTTAAACATCATGTTTCGACTCAATTCTAACAAGAATAAGCAATATTTTGTGGAAAAATTGCTTCAAATTGAAGAAAACAGGTAAATCAGCTTTCCCATGCGTAAATCATGCTGAAACTGCCCCAAACGTCTTTTCTCGCCTTGAAAAGCCCAACAAGACACAGAAAACAGGTACATTGTGAATCTACAGAACATAACCAAAACTCATTATGACGTGTTGAATCATGATCTTTCTACTCAAATCTAACAAGAATAAACAATATTTTGTCGAAAAAATGCTTCAAACTGAAGAAAACAGGTAAATCAGCTTCCCCATGCTTAAATCATCCTGAAATGCCCCAAACGCCTTTTCTCGCCTTGAAAAGCCCAAAAAGACACAGAAAACAGACACTTTGTGAATCTACAGAACATAACCAAAACTCATTATATCGGGTTGAAACATGATATTTCGACTCAATTTTAACATTCTTAAGCAATATTTTGTGGAAAAATGCTTTTGAATGAAGACTAGAGGTAAATCAGCTTTCCCATGCGTAAATCATGCTGAAACTGCCCCAAACGCCTTTTCTCGCCTTGAAAAGCCCCAAAAGACACAGAAAACAGATACATTGTGAATCTACAGAACATAACCAAAACTCATTATATCGTCTTGAAACATCATGGTTCGACTCAATTCAAACAAGAATAAGCAATATTTTGTGGAAAAATTGCTTTTGAATGAAGACTAGAGGTAAATCAGCTTTCCCATGCGTAAATCATGCTGAAACTGCCCCAAACGCCTTTTCTCGCCTTGAAAAGCCCAAAAAGACACAGAAAACAGATACATTGTGAATCTACAGAACATAACCAATACTCATTATATCGTGTTGAATCATGGTCTTTCTGCTCAAATCTAACAAGAATAAGCAAAATTTTGTCGAAAAAATGCTTCTGAATGGACAAGAGAGGTAAATCAGCTTTCCCATGCGTAAATCATGCTGAAACTGCCCCAAACGCCTTTTCTCGCCTTGAAAAGCCCAAAAAGACACAGAAAACAGATACATTGTGAATCTACAGAACATAACCAAAACTCATTATATCGTCTTGAAACATCATGTTTCGACTCAATTCTAACAAGAATAAGCAATATTTTGTGGAAAAATTGCTTCAAATTGAAGAAAACAGGTAAATCAGCTTCCCCGTGCTTAAATCATCCTGAAATGCCCCAAACGCCTTTTCTCGCCTTGAAAAGCCCAAAAAGACACAGAAAACATACATTGTGACTCTACAGAACATAACCAAAACTCATTATATCGTGTTGAGACGTGATGTTTCTACTCAAATCTAACAAGAACAAGCAATATTTTGCGGAAAAACTGCTTCTGAATGAAGAATACAGGTAAATCAGCTTTCCCATGTGTAAATCATGCTGAAAATGCCCCAAAGGGCTTTTCTCGCCTTGAAAAGCCCAAAACACATAGAAAACAGATACATTGTGAATCTACAGAACATAACCAAAACTCATTATATGGTGTTGAATCATGATCTTTCTGCTCAATTCTAACAAGAATAAGCAATATTTTGAAGAAAAAATGCTTCTGAATGGACAAGAGAGGTAAATCAGCTTTCCCATGCGTAAATCATGCTGAAACTGCCCCAAACGCCTTTTCTCGCCTTGAAAAGCCCAAAAAGACACAGAAAACAGATAAATTGTGAATCTACAGAACATAACCAAAACTCATTATATCGTCTTGAAACATCATGTTTCGACTCAATTCTAACAAGAATAAGCAATATTTTGTGGAAAAATTGCTTCAAATTGAAGAAAACAGGTAAATCAGCTTTCCCATGTGTAAATCATGCTGAAACTGCCCCAAACGTCTTTTCTCGCCTTGAAAAGCCCAACAAGACACAGAAAACAGGTACATTGTGAATGTACAGAACATAACCAAAACTCATTATAACGTGTTGAATCATGATCTTTCTACTCAAATCTAACAAGAATAAACAATATTTTGTCGAAAAAATGCTTCAAACTGAAGAAAACAGGTAAATCAGCTTCCCCATGCTTAAATCATCCTAAAATATATAATATATAATGAGTTTTGGTTATGTTCTGTAGATTCACAATGTAACTGTTTTCTGTGTCTTTTCGGGCTTTTCAAGGCAAGAAAAAGCGTTTGGGGCAGTTTCAGCATGATTTACGCATGGGAAAGCTGATTTACCTCTCTTGTCCATTCAGAAGCATTTTTCTTCAAAATATTGCTTATTCTTGTTAGAATTGAGTCGGAACATGATGTTTCAACACGATATAATGAGTTTTGGTTATGTTCTGTAGATTCACAATGTATCTGTTTTCTGTGTCTTTTAGGGCTTTTCAAGGCGAGAAAAGGCGTTTGGGGCAGTTTCAGCATGATTTACGCATGGGAAAGCTGATTTACCTCTCTTGTCCATTCAGAAGCATTTTTCTTCAAAATATTGCTTATTCTTGTTAGAATTGAGTCGGAACATGATGTTTCAACACGATATAATGAGTTTTGGTTATGTTCTGTAGATTCACAATGTATCTGTTTTCTGTGTCTTTGGGCTTTTCAAGGCGAGAAAAGGCGTTTGGGGCAGTTTCAGCATGATTTACGCATGGGAAAGCTGATTTACCTGTTTTCTTCAATTTGAAGCAATTTTTCCACAAAATATTGCTTATTCTTGTTAGAATTGAGTCGGAACATGATGTTTCAACACGATATAATGAGTTTTGGTTATGTTCTGTAGATTCACAATGTATCTGTTTTCTGTGTCTTTTGGGCTTTTCAAGGCGAGAAAAGGCGTTTGGGGCAGTTTCAGCATGATTTACGCATGGGAAAGCTGATTTACCTGTTTTCTTCAATTTGAAGCAATTTTTCCACAAAATATTGCTTATTCTTGTTAGAATTGAGTCGGAACATGATGTTTCAACACGATATAATGAGTTTTGGTTATGTTCTGTAGATTCACAATGTATCTGTTTTCTGTGTCTTTTTGGGCTTTTCAAGGCGAGAAAAGGCGTTTGGGGCAGTTTCAGCATGATTTACGCATGGGAAAGCTGATTTACCTCTCTTGTCCATTCAGAAGCATTTTTTCTTCAAAATATTGCTTATTCTTGTTAGAATTGAGTCGGAACATGATGTTTCAACACGATATAATGAGTTTTGGTTATGTTCTGTAGATTCACAATGTATCTGTTTTCTGTGTCTTTTTGGGCTTTTCAAGGCGAGAAAAGGCGTTTGGGGCAGTTTCAGCATGATTTACGCATGGGAAAGCTGATTTACCTGTTTTCTTCAATTTGAAGCAATTTTTCCACAAAATATTGCTTATTCTTGTTAGAATTGAGTCGGAACATGATGTTTCAACACGATATAATGAGTTTTGGTTATGTTCTGTAGATTCACAATGTATCTGTTTTCTGTGTCTTTTGGGCTTTTCAAGGCGAGAAAAGGCGTTTGGGGCAGTTTCAGCATGATTTACGCATGGGAAAGCTGATTTACCTGTTTTCTTCAATTTGAAGCAATTTTTCCATAAAATATTGCTTATTCTTGTTAGAATTGAGTCGAAACATGATGTTTCAACACGATATAATGAGTTTTGGTTATGTTCTGTAGATTCACAATGTATCTGTTTTCTGTGTCTTTTGGGCTTTTCAAGGCGAGAAAAGGCGTTTGGGGCAGTTTCAGCATGATTTACGCATGGGAAAGCTGATTTACCTGTTTTCTTCAATTTGAAGCAATTTTTCCACAAAATATTGCTTATTCTTGTTAGAATTGAGTCGGAACATGATGTTTCAACACGATATAATGAGTTTTGGTTATGTTCTGTAGATTCACAATGTATCTGTTTTCTGTGTCTTTTTGGGCTTTTCAAGGCGAGAAAAGGCGTTTGGGGCAGTTTCAGCATGATTTACGCATGGGAAAGCTGATTTACCTCTCTTGTCCATTCAGAAGCATTTTTCTTCAAAATATTGCTTATTCTTGTTAGAATTGAGTCGGAACATGATGTTTCAACACGATATAATGAGTTTTGGTTATGTTCTGTAGATTCACAATGTATCTGTTTTCTGTGTCTTTTGGGCTTTTCAAGGCGAGAAAAGGCGTTTGGGGCAGTTTCAGCATGATTTACGCATGGGAAAGCTGATTTACCTGTTTTCTTCAATTTGAAGCAATTTTTCCACAAAATATTGCTTATTCTTGTTAGAATTGAGTCGGAACATGATGTTTCAACACGATATAATGAGTTTTGGTTATGTTCTGTAGATTCACAATGTATCTGTTTTCTGTGTCTTTTTGGGCTTTTCAAGGCGAGAAAAGGCGTTTGGGGCAGTTTCAGCATGATTTACGCATGGGAAAGCTGATTTACCTGTTTTCTTCAATTTGAAGCAATTTTTCCACAAAATATTGCTTATTCTTGTTAGAATTGAGTCGGAACATGATGTTTCAACACGATATAATGAGTTTTGGTTATGTTCTGTAGATTCACAATGTATCTGTTTTCTGTGTCTTTTGGGCTTTTCAAGGCGAGAAAAGGCGTTTGGGGCAGTTTCAGCATGATTTACGCATGGGAAAGCTGATTTACCTGTTTTCTTCAATTTGAAGCAATTTTTCCATAAAATATTGCTTATTCTTGTTAGAATTGAGTCGAAACATGATGTTTCAACACGATATAATGAGTTTTGGTTATGTTCTGTAGATTCACAGTGTATCTGTTTTCTGTGTCTTTTTGGGCTTTTCAAGGCGAGAAAAGGCGTTTGGGGCAGTTTCAGCATGATTTACGCATGGGAAAGCTGATTTACCTGTTTTCTTCAATTTGAAGCAATTTTTCTTCAAAATATTGCTTATTCTTGTTAGAATTGAGTCGGAACATGATGTTTCAACACGATATAATGAGTTTTGGTTATGTTCTGTAGATTCACAATGTATCTGTTTTCTGTGTCTTTTGGGCTTTTCAAGGCGAGAAAAGGCGTTTGGGGCAGTTTCAGCATGATTTACGCATGGGAAAGCTGATTTACCTCTCTTGTCCATTCAGAAGCATTTTTTCTTCAAAATATTGCTTATTCTTGTTAGAATTGAGTCGGAACATGATGTTTCAACACGATATAATGAGTTTTGGTTATGTTCTGTAGATTCACAATGTATCTGTTTTCTGTGTCTTTTTGGGCTTTTCAAGGCGAGAAAAGGCGTTTGGGGCAGTTTCAGCATGATTTACGCATGGGAAAGCTGATTTACCTGTTTTCTTCAATTTGAAGCAATTTTTCCATAAAATATTGCTTATTCTTGTTAGAATTGAGTCGAAACATGATGTTTCAACACGATATAATGAGTTTTGGTTATGTTCTGTAGATTCACAGTGTATCTGTTTTCTGTGTCTTTTGGGGCTTTTCAAGGCGAGAAAAGGCGTTTGGGGCAGTTTCAGCATGATTTACGCATGGGAAAGCTGATTTACCTCTCTTGTCCATTCAGAAGCATTTTTTCTTCAAAATATTGCTTATTCTTGTTAGAATTGAGTCGAAACATGATGTTTCAACACGATATAATGAGTTTTGGTTATGTTCTGTAGATTCACAATGTATCTGTTTTCTGTGTCTTTTTGGGCTTTTCAAGGCGAGAAAAGGCGTTTGGGGCAGTTTCAGCATGATTTACACATGGGAAAGCTGATTTACCTGTTTTCTTCAATTTGAAGCAATTTTTCCAATAAATATTGCTTATTCTTGTTAGAATTGAGTCGGAACATGATGTTTCAACACGATATAATGAGTTTTGGTTATGTTCTGTAGATTCACAATGTATCTGTTTTCTGTGTCTTTTTGGGCTTTTCAAGGCGAGAAAAGGCGTTTGGGGCAGTTTCAGCATGATTTACGCATGGGAAAGCTGATTTACCTGTTTTCTTCAATTTGAAGCAATTTTTCCACAAAATATTGCTTATTCTTGTTAGAATTGAGTCGGAACATGATGTTTCAACACGATATAATGAGTTTTGGTTATGTTCTGTAGATTCACAATGTATCTGTTTTCTGTGTCTTTTGGGCTTTTCAAGGCGAGAAAAGGCGTTTGGGGCAGTTTCAGCATGATTTACGCATGGGAAAGCTGATTTACCTGTTTTCTTCAATTTGAAGCAATTTTTCCACAAAATATTGCTTATTCTTGTTAGAATTGAGTCGGAACATGATGTTTCAACACGATATAATGAGTTTTGGTTATGTTCTGTAGATTCACAATGTATCTGTTTTCTGTGTCTTTTTGGGCTTTTCAAGGCGAGAAAAGGCGTTTGGGGCAGTTTCAGCATGATTTACGCATGGGAAAGCTGATTTACCTCTCTTGTCCATTCAGAAGCATTTTTTCTTCAAAATATTGCTTATTCTTGTTAGAATTGAGTCGGAACATGATGTTTCAACACGATATAATGAGTTTTGGTTATGTTCTGTAGATTCACAATGTATCTGTTTTCTGTGTCTTTTTGGGCTTTTCAAGGCGAGAAAAGGCGTTTGGGGCAGTTTCAGCATGATTTACGCATGTGAAAGCTGATTTATCTCTCTTGTCCATTCAGAAGCAATTTTTCTACAAAATATTGCTTATTCTTGTTAGAATTGAGTCGGAACATGATGTTTCAACACGATATAATGAGTTTTGGTTATGTTCTGTACATTCACAATGTATCTGTTTTCTGTGTTTTTTGGGCTTTTCAAGGCGAGAAAAGGCGTTTGGGGCAGTTTCAGCATGATTTACGCATGGGAAAGCTGATTTACCTGTTTTCTTCAATTTGAAGCAATTTTTCCACAAAATATTGCTTATTCTTGTTAGAATTGAGTCGGAACATGATGTTTCAACACGATATAATGAGTTTTGGTTATGTTCTGTAGATTCACAATGTATCTGTTTTCTGTGTCTTTTGGGCTTTTCAAGGCGAGAAAAGGCGTTTGGGGCAGTTTCAGCATGATTTACGCATGGGAAAGCTGATTTACCTCTCTTGTCCATTCAGAAGCATTTTTTCTTCAAAATATTGCTTATTCTTGTTAGAATTGAGTCGGAACATGATGTTTCAACACGATATAATGAGTTTTGGTTATGTTCTGTAGATTCACAATGTATCTGTTTTCTGTGTCTTTTTGGGCTTTTCAAGGCGAGAAAAGGCGTTTGGGGCAGTTTCAGCATGATTTACGCATGGGAAAGCTGATTTACCTGTTTTCTTCAATTTGAAGCAATTTTTCTTCAAAATATTGCTTATTCTTGTTAGAATTGAGTCGGAACATGATGTTTCAACACGATATAATGAGTTTTGGTTATGTTCTGTAGATTCACAATGTATCTGTTTTCTGTGTCTTTTTGGGCTTTTCAAGGCGAGAAAAGGCGTTTGGGGCCGTTTCAGCATGATTTACGCATGGGAAAGCTGATTTACCTGTTTTCTTCAATTTGAAGCAATTTTTCCACAAAATATTGCTTATTCTTGCTAGAATTGAGTCGGAACATGATGTTTCAACACGATATAATGAGTTTTGGTTATGTTCTGTAGATTCACAATGTATCTGTTTTCTGTGTCTTTTTGGGCTTTTCAAGGCGAGAAAGGGCGTTTGGGGCAGTTTCAGCATGATTTACGCATGGGAAAGCTGATTTACCTGTTTTCTTCAATTTGAAGCAATTTTTTCCACAAAATATTGCTTATTCTTGTTAGAATTGAGTCGGAACATGATGTTTCAACACGATATAATGAGTTTTGGTTATGTTCTGTAGATTCACAATGTATCTGTTTTCTGTGTCTTTTTGGCTTTTCAAGGCGAGAAAAGGCGTTTGGGGCAGTTTCAGCATGATTTACGCATGGGAAAGCTGATTTACCTGTTTTCTTCAATTTGAAGCAATTTTTCCACAAAATATTGCTTATTCTTGTTAGAATTGAGTCGGAACATGATGTTTCAACACGATATAATGAGTTTTGGTTATGTTCTGTAGATTCACAATGTATCTGTTTTCTGTGTCTTTTTGGGCTTTTCAAGGCGAGAAAAGGCGTTTGGGGCAGTTTCAGCATGATTTACGCATGGGAAAGCTGATTTACCTGTTTTCTTCAATTTGAAGCATTTTTTCCACAAAATATTGCTTATTCTTGTTAGAATTGAGTCGAAACATGATGTTTCAACACGATATAATGAGTTTTGGTTATGTTCTGTAGATTCACAATGTATCTGTTTTCTGTGTCTTGTTGGGCTTTTCAAGGCGAGAAAAGGCGTTTGGGGCAGTTTCAGCATGATTTACGCATGGGAAAGCTGATTTACCTGTTTTCTTCAATTTGAAGCAATTTTTCCACAAAATATTGCTTATTCTTGTTAGAATTGAGTCGAAACATGATGTTTCAACACGATATAATGAGTTTTGGTTATGTTCTGTAGATTCACAATGTATCTGTTTTCTGTGTCTTTTTGGGCTTTTCAAGGCGAGAAAAGGCGTTTGGGGCAGTTTCAGCATGATTTACACATGGGAAAGCTGATTTACCTGTTTTCTTCAATTTGAAGCAATTTTTTCCATAAAATATTGCTTATTCTTGTTAGAATAGAGTCGAAACATGATGTTTCAACACGATATAATGAGTTTTGGTTATGTTCTGTAGATTCACAATGTATCTGTTTACTGTGTCTTTTTGGGCTTTTCAAGGCGAGAAAAGGCGTTTGGGGCAGTTTCAGCATGATTTACGCATGGGAAAGCTGATTTACCTGTTTTCTTCAATTTGAAGCAATTTTTCCACAAAATATTGCTTATTCTTGTTAGAATTGAGTCGGAACATGATGTTTCAACACGATATAATGAGTTTTGGTTATGTTCTGTAGATTCACAATGTATCTGTTTTCTGTGTCTTTTAAGGCTTTTCAAGGCGAGAAAAGGCGTTTGGGGCAGTTTCAGCATGATTTACGCATGGGAAAGCTGATTTACCTGTTTTCTTCAATTTGAAGCAATTTTTCCACAAAATATTGCTTATTCTTGTTAGAATTGAGTCGGAACATGATGTTTCAACACGATATAATGAGTTTTGGTTATGTTCTGTAGATTCACAATGTATCTGTTTTCTGTGTCTTTTCGGGCTTTTCAAGGCGAGAAAAGGCGTTTGGGGCAGTTTCAGCATGATTTACGCATGGGAAAGCTGATTTACCTGTTTTCTTCAATTTGAAGCAATTTTTCTTCAAAATATTGCTTATTCTTGTTAGAATTGAGTCGGAACATGATGTTTCAACACGATATAATGAGTTTTGGTTATGTTCTGTAGATTCACAATGTATCTGTTTTCTGTGTCTGTTGGGCTTTTCAAGGCGAGAAAAGGCGTTTGGGGCAGTTTCAGCATGATTTACGCATGGGAAAGCTGATTTACCTGTTTTCTTCAATTTGAAGCAATTTTTCCACAAAATATTGCTTATTCTTGTTAGAATTGAGTCGGAACATGATGTTTCAACACGATATAATGAGTTTTGGTTATGTTCTGTAGATTCACAATGTATCTGTTTTCTGTGTCTTTTGGGCTTTTCAAGGCGAGAAAAGGCGTTTGGGGCAGTTTCAGCATGATTTACGCATGGGAAAGCTGATTTACCTGTTGTCCATTCAATTTGAAGCAATTTTTCTTCAAAATATTGCTTATTCTTGTTAGAATTGAGTCGAAACATGATGTTTCAACACGATATAATGAGTTTTGGTTATGTTCTGTAGATTCACAATGTATCTGTTTTCTGTGTCTTTTTGGGCTTTTCAAGGCGAGAAAAGGCGTTTGGGGCAGTTTCAGCATGATTTACGCATGGGAAAGCTGATTTACCTGTTTTCTTCAATTTGAAGCAATTTTTCTTCAAAATATTGCTTATTCTTGTTAGAATTGAGTCGGAACATGATGTTTCAACACGATATAATGAGTTTTGGTTATGTTCTGTAGATTCACAATGTATCTGTTTTCTGTGTCTTTTTGGGCTTTTCAAGGCGAGAAAAGGCGTTTGGGGCAGTTTCAGCATGATTTACGCATGGGAAAGCTGATTTACCTGTTTTCTTCAATTTGAAGCAATTTTTCCACAAAATATTGCTTATTCTTGTTAGAATTGAGTCGGAACATGATGTTTCAACACGATATAATGAGTTTTGGTTATGTTCTGTAGATTCACAATGTATCTGTTTTCTGTGTCTTTTGGGCTTTTCAAGGCGAGAAAAGGCGTTTGGGGCAGTTTCAGCATGATTTACGCATGGGAAAGCTGATTTACCTGTTTTCTTCAATTTGAAGCAATTTTTCCACAAAATATTGCTTATTCTTGTTAGAATTGAGTCGGAACATGATGTTTCAACACGATATAATGAGTTTTGGTTATGTTCTGTAGATTCACAATGTATCTGTTTTCTGTGTCTTTTGGGCTTTTCAAGGCGAGAAAAGGCGTTTGGGGCAGTTTCAGCATGATTTACGCATGGGAAAGCTGATTTACCTGTTTTCTTCAATTTGAAGCAATTTTTCCACAAAATATTGCTTATTCTTGTTAGAATTGAGTCGGAACATGATGTTTCAACACGATATAATGAGTTTTGGTTATGTTCTGTAGATTCACAATGTATCTGTTTTCTGTGTCTTTTGGGCTTTTCAAGGCGAGAAAAGGCGTTTGGGGCAGTTTCAGCATGATTTACGCATGGGAAAGCTGATTTACCTCTCTTGTCCATTCAGAATTATTTTTTCTTCAAAATATTGCTTATTCTTGTTAGAATTGAGTCGGAACATGATGTTTCAACACGATATAATGAGTTTTGGTTATGTTCTGTAGATTCACAGTGTATCTGTTTTCTGTGTCTTTTGGGCTTTTCAAGGCGAGAAAAGGCGTTTGGGGCAGTTTCAGCATGATTTACACATGGGAAAGCTGATTTACCTGTTTTCTTCAATTTGAAGCATTTTTTCTTCAAAATATTGCTTATTCTTGTTAGAATTGAGTCGGAACATGATGTTTCAACACGATATAATGAGTTTTGGTTATGTTCTGTAGATTCACAATGTATCTGTTTTCTGTGTCTTTTGGGCTTTTCAAGGCGAGAAAAGGCGTTTGGGGCAGTTTCAGCATGATTTACGCATGGGAAAGCTGATTTACCTGTTTTCTTCAATTTGAAGCAATTTTTCTTCAAAATATTGCTTATTCTTGTTAGAATTGAGTCGGAACATGATGTTTCAACACGATATAATGAGTTTTGGTTATGTTCTGTAGATTCACAATGTATCTGTTTTCTGTGTCTTTTGGGGCTTTTCAAGGCGAGAAAAGGCGTTTGGGGCAGTTTCAGCATGATTTACGCATGGGAAAGCTGATTTACCTGTTTTCTTCAATTTGAAGCAATTTTTCTTCAAAATATTGCTTATTCTTGTTAGAATTGAGTCGGAACATGATGTTTCAACACGATATAATGAGTTTTGGTTATGTTCTGTAGATTCACAATGTATCTGTTTTCTGTGTCTTTTTGGGCTTTTCAAGGCGAGAAAAGGCGTTTGGGGCAGTTTCAGCATGATTTACGCATGGGAAAGCTGATTTACCTCTCTTGTCCATTAAGAAGCAATTTTTCATCAAAATATTGCTTATTCTTGTTAGAATTGAGTCGGAACATGATGTTTCAACACGATATAATGAGTTTTGGTTATGTTCTGTAGATTCACAATGTATCTGTTTTCTGTGTCTTTTTGGGCTTTTCAAGGCGAGAAAAGGCGTTTGGGGCAGTTTCAGCATGATTTACGCATGGGAAAGCTGATTTACCTGTTTTCTTCAATTTGAAGCAATTTTTCCACAAAATATTGCTTATTCTTGTTAGAATTGAGTCGAAACATGATGTTTCAACACGATATAATGAGTTTTGGTTATGTTCTGTAGATTCACAATGTATCTGTTTTCTGTGTCTTTTGGGCTTTTCAAGGCGAGAAAAGGCGTTTGGGGCAGTTTCAGCATGATTTACGCATGGGAAAGCTGATTTACCTGTTTTCTTCAATTTGAAGCAATTTTTCCACAAAATATTGCTTATTCTTGTTAGAATTGAGTCGGAACATGATGTTTCAACACGATATAATGAGTTTTGGTTATGTTCTGTAGATTCACAATGTATCTGTTTTCTGTGTCTTTTTGGGCTTTTCAAGGCGAGAAAAGGCGTTTGGGGCAGTTTCAGCATGATTTACGCATGGGAAAGCTGATTTACCTGTTTTCTACAATATGAAGCACTGTTTCCATAAAATATTGCTTATTCTGGTTAGAATTGAGTCGGAACATGATGTTTCAACACGATATAATGAGTTTTGGTTATGTTCTGTAGATTCACAATGTATCTGTTTTCTGTGTCTTTTGGGCTTTTCAAGGCGAGAAAAGGCGTTTGGGGCAGTTTCAGCATGATTTACGCATGGGAAAGCTGATTTACCTGTTTTCTTCAATTTGAAGCAATTTTTTCCACAAAATATTGCTTATTCTTGTTAGAATTGAGTCGGAACATGATGTTTCAACACGATATAATGAGTTTTGGTTATGTTCTGTAGATTCACAATGTATCTGTTTTCTGTGTCTTTTGGGCTTTTCAAGGCGAGAAAAGGCGTTTGGGGCAGTTTCAGCATGATTTACGCATGGGAAAGCTGATTTACCTGTTTTCTTCAATTTGAAGCAATTTTTCCACAAAATATTGCTTATTCTTGTTAGAATTGAGTCGGAACATGATGTTTCAACACGATATAATGAGTTTTGGTTATGTTCTGTAGATTCACAATGTATCTGTTTTCTGTGTCTTGTTGGGCTTTTCAAGGCGAGAAAAGGCGTTTGGGGCAGTTTCAGCATGATTTACGCATGGGAAAGCTGATTTACCTGTTTTCTTCAATTTGAAGCAATTTTTCCATAAAATATTGCTTATTCTTGTTAGAATTGAGTCGAAACATGATGTTTCAACACGATATAATGAGTTTTGGTTATGTTCTGTAGATTCACAATGTATCTGTTTTCTGTGTCCTTTTGGGCTTTTCAAGGCGAGAAAAGGCGTTTGGGGCAGTTTCAGCATGATTTACGCATGGGAAAGCTGATTTACCTGTTTTCTTCAATTTGAAGCAATTTTTCCACAAAATATTGCTTATTCTTGTTAGAATTGAGTCGGAACATGATGTTTCAACACGATATAATGAGTTTTGGTTATGTTCTGTAGATTCACAATGTATCTGTTTTCTGTGTCTTGTTGGCTTGTTGGGCTTTTCAAGGCGAGAAAAGGCGTTTGGGGCAGTTTCAGCATGATTTACGCATGGGAAAGCTGATTTACCTGTTTTCTTCAATTTGAAGCAATTTTTCCATAAAATATTGCTTATTCTTGTTAGAATTGAGTCGGAACATGATGTTTCAACACGATATAATGAGTTTTGGTTATGTTCTGTAGATTCACAATGTATCTGTTTTCTGTGTCTTTTGGGCTTTTCAAGGCGAGAAAAGGCGTTTGGGGCAGTTTCAGCATGATTTACGCATGGGAAAGCTGATTTACCTGTTTTCTTCAATTTGAAGCAATTTTTCCATAAAATATTGCTTATTCTTGTTAGAATTGAGTCGAAACATGATGTTTCAACACGATATAATGAGTTTTGGTTATGTTCTGTAGATTCACAATGTATCTGTTTTCTGTGTCTGTTTGGGCTTTTCAAGGCGAGAAAAGGCGTTTGGGGCAGTTTCAGCATGATTTACGCATGGGAAAGCTGATTTACCTGTTTTCTTCAATTTGAAGCATTTTTTCTTCAAAATATTGCTTATTCTTGTTAGAATTGAGTCGGAACATGATGTTTCAACACGATATAATGAGTTTTGGTTATGTTCTGTAGATTCACAATGTATCTGTTTTCTGTGTCTCTTTGGGCTTTTCAAGGCGAGAAAAGGCGTTTGGGGCAGTTTCAGCATGATTTACGCATGGGAAAGCTGATTTACCTGTTTTCTTCAATTTGAAGCAATTTTTCCACAAAATATTGCTTATTCTTGTTAGAATTGAGTCGAAACATGATGTTTCAACACGATATAATGAGTTTTGGTTATGTTCTGTAGATTCACAATGTATCTGTTTTCTGTGTCTTTTTGGGCCTTTCAAGGCGAGAAAAGGCGTTTGGGGCAGTTTCAGCATGATTTACGCATGGGAAAGCTGATTTACCTGTTTTCTTCAATTTGAAGCAATTTTTCCATAAAATATTGCTTATTCTTGTTAGAATTGAGTCGGAACATGATGTTTCAACACGATATAATGAGTTTTGGTTATGTTCTGTAGATTCACAATGTATCTGTTTTCTGTGTCTTTTGGGCTTTTCAAGGCGAGAAAAGGCGTTTGGGGCAGTTTCAGCATGATTTACGCATGGGAAAGCTGATTTACCTGTTTTCTTCAATTTGAAGCAATTTTTCTTCAAAATATTGCTTATTCTTGTTAGAATTGAGTCGGAACATGATGTTTCAACACGATATAATGAGTTTTGGTTATGTTCTGTAGATTCACAATGTATCTGTTTTCTGTGTCTTTTTGGGCTTTTCAAGGCGAGAAAAGGCGTTTGGGGCAGTTTCAGCATGATTTACGCATGGGAAAGCTGATTTACCTGTTTTCTTCAATTTGAAGCAATTTTTCCATAAAATATTGCTTATTCTTGTTAGAATTGAGTCGGAACATGATGTTTCAACACGATATAATGAGTTTTGGTTATGTTCTGTAGATTCACAATGTATCTGTTTTCTGTGTCTTTTTGGGCTTTTCAAGGCGTTTGGGGCAGTTTCAGCATGATTTACGCATGGGAAAGCTGATTTACCTGTTTTCTTCAATTTGAAGCAATTTTTCCATAAAATATTGCTTATTCTTGTTAGAATTGAGTCGAAACATGATGTTTCAACACGATATAATGAGTTTTGGTTATGTTCTGTAGATTCACAATGTATCTGTTTTCTGTGTCTTTTTGGGCTTTTCAAGGCGAGAAAAGGCGTTTGGGGCAGTTTCAGCATGATTTACGCATGGGAAAGCTGATTTACCTGTTTTCTTCAATTTGAAGCAATTTTTCCACAAAATATTGCTTATTCTTGTTAGAATTGAGTCGAAACATGATGTTTCAACACGATATAATGAGTTTTGGTTATGTTCTGTAGATTCACAATGTATCTGTTTTCTGTGTCTTTTTGGGCTTTTCAAGGCGAGAAAAGGCGTTTGGGGCAGTTTCAGCATGATTTACGCATGGGAAAGCTGATTTACCTGTTTTCTTCAATTTGAAGCAATTTTTCCACAAAATATTGCTTATTCTTGTTAGAATTGAGTCGAAACATGATGTTTCAACACGATATAATGAGTTTTGGTTATGTTCTGTAGATTCACAATGTATCTGTTTTCTGTGTCTTTTGGGCTTTTCAAGGCGAGAAAAGGCGTTTGGGGCAGTTTCAGCATGATTTACGCATGGGAAAGCTGATTTAACTGTTTTCTTCAATTTGAAGCAATTTTTCTTCAAAATATTGCTTATTCTTGTTAGAATTGAGTCGAAACATGATGTTTCAACACGATATAATGAGTTTTGGTTATGTTCTGTGGATTCACAATGTATCTGTTTTCTGTGTCTTTTGGGCTTTTCAAGGCGAGAAAAGGCGTTTGGGGCAGTTTCAGCATGATTTACACATGGGAAAGCTGATTTACCTGTTTTCTTCAATTTGAAGCAATTTTTCTTCAAAATATTGCTTATTCTTGTTAGAATTGAGTCGAAACATGATGTTTCAACACGATATAATGAGTTTTGGTTATGTTCTGTAGATTCACAATGTATCTGTTTTCTGTGTCTTTTTGGGCTTTTCAAGGCGAGAAAAGGCGTTTGGGGCAGTTTCAGCATGATTTACGCATGGGAAAGCTGATTTACCTGTTTTCTTCAATTTGAAGCAATTTTTCCACAAAATATTGCTTATTCTTGTTAGAATTGAGTCGGAACATGATGTTTCAACACGATATAATGAGTTTTGGTTATGTTCTGTAGATTCACAATGTATCTGTTCTCTGTGTCTTTTTGGGCTTTTCAAGCGAAGAAAAGGCGTTTGGGGCAGTTTCAGCATGATTTACGCATGGGAAAGCTGATTTACCTGTTTTCTTCAATTTGAAGCAATTTTTCCACAAAATATTGCTTATTCTTGTTAGAATTGAGTGGAAACATGATGTTTCAACACGATATAATGAGTTTTGGTTATGTTCTGTAGATTCACAATGTATCTGTTTTCTGTGTCCTTTTGGGCTTTTCAAGGCGAGAAAAGGCGTTTGGGGCAGTTTCAGCATGATTTACGCATGGGAAAGCTGATTTACCTGTTTTCTTCAATTTGAAGCAATTTTTCCACAAAATATTGCTTATTCTTGTTAGAATTGAGTCGGAACATGATGTTTCAACACGATATAATGAGTTTTGGTTATGTTCTGTAGATTCACAATGTATCTGTTTTCTGTGTCTTTTTGGGCTTTTCAAGGCGAGAAAAAGGCGTTTGGGGCAGTTTCAGCATGATTTACGCATGGGAAAGCTGATTTACCTGTTTTCTTCAATTTGAAGCAATTTTTCCACAAAATATTGCTTATTCTTGTTAGAATTGAGTCGGAACATGATGTTTCAACACGATATAATGAGTTTTGGTTATGTTCTGTAGATTCACAATGTATCTGTTTTCTGTGTCTTTTGGGCTTTTCAAGGCAAGAAAAGGCGTTTGGGGCAGTTTCAGCATGATTTACGCATGGGAAAGCTGATTTACCTGTTTTCTTCAATTTGAAGCAATTTTCCACAAAATATTGCTTATTCTTGTTAGAATTGAGTCGGAACATGATGTTTCAACACGATATAATGAGTTTTGGTTATGTTCTGTAGATTCACAATGTATCTGTTTTCTGTGTCTTTTGGGCTTTTCAAGGCGAGAAAAGGCGTTTGGGGCAGTTTCAGCATGATTTACGCATGGGAAAGCTGATTTACCTGTTTTCTTCAATTTGAAGCAATTTTTCCATAAAATATTGCTTATTCTTGTTAGAATTGAGTCGGAACATGATGTTTCAACACGATATAATGAGTTTTGGTTATGTTCTGTAGATTCACAATGTATCTGTTTTCTGTGTCTTTTTGGGCTTTTCAAGGCGAGAAAAGGCGTTTGGGGCAGTTTCAGCATGATTTACGCATGGGAAAGCTGATTTACCTGTTTTCTTCAATTTGAAGCAATTTTTCTTCAAAATATTGCTTATTCTTGTTAGAATTGAGTCGGAACATGATGTTTCAACACGATATAATGAGTTTTGGTTATGTTCTGTAGATTCACAATGTATCTGTTTTCTGTGTCTTTTTGGGCTTTTCAAGGCGAGAAAAGGCGTTTGGGGCAGTTTCAGCATGATTTACGCATGGGAAAGCTGATTTACCTGTTTTCTTCAATTTGAAGCAATTTTTCCACAAAATATTGCTTATTCTTGTTAGAATTGAGTCGAAACATGATGTTTCAACACGATATAATGAGTTTTGGTTATGTTCTGTAGATTCACAATGTATCTGTTTTCTGTGTCTTTTTTGGGCTTTTCAAGGCGAGAAAAGGCGTCTGGGGCAGTTTCAGCATGATTTACGCATGGGAAAGCTGATTTACCTGTTTTCTTCAATATGAAGCATTTTTTCTTCAAAATATTGCTTATTCTTGTTAGAATTGAGTCGAAACATGATGTTTCAACACGATATAATGAGTTTTGGTTATGTTCTGTAGATTCACAGTGTATCTGTTTTCTGTGTCTTTTTGGGCTTTTCAAGGCGAGAAAAGGCGTTTGGGGCAGTTTCAGCATGATTTACGCATGGGAAAGCTGATTTACCTGTTTTCTTCAATTTGAAGCAATTTTTCCACAAAATATTGCTTATTCTTGTTAGAATTGAGTCGAAACATGATGTTTCAACACGATATAATGAGTTTTGGTTATGTTCTGTAGATTCACAATGTATCTGTTTTCTGTGTCTTTTGGGCTTTTCAAGGCGAGAAAAGGCGTTTGGGGCAGTTTCAGCATGATTTACGCATGGGAAAGCTGATTTACCTGTTTTCTTCAATTTGAAGCAATTTTTCCACAAAATATTGCTTATTCTTGTTAGAATTGAGTCGAAACATGATGTTTCAACACGATATAATGAGTTTTGGTTATGTTCTGTAGATTCACAATGTATCTGTTTTCTGTGTCTTTTTGGGCTTTTCAAGGCGAGAAAAAGGCGTTTGGGGCAGTTTCAGCATGATTTACGCATGGGAAAGCTGATTTACCTCTCTTGTACAATATGAAGCAATATTTCCAAAAAATATTGCTTAATCTGGTTAGAATTGAGTCAGAAACATGATGTTTCAACACGATATAATGAGTTTTGGTTATGTTCTGTAGATTCACAATGTATCTGTTTTCTGTGTCTTTTGGGCTTTTCAAGGCGAGAAAAAGGCGTTTGGGGCAGTTTCAGCATGATTTACGCATGGAAAAGCTGATTTACCTGTTTTCTTCAAATTGAAGCATTTTTACTTCAAAATATTGCTTATTCTTGTTAGAATTGAGTGGAAACATGATGTTTCAACACGATATAATGAGTTTTGGTTATGTTCTGTAGATTCACAATGTATCTGTTTTCTGTGTCTTTTGGGGCTTTTCAAGGCGAGAAAAGGCGTTTGGGGCAGTTTCAGCATGATTTACGCATGGGAAAGCTGATTTACCTGTTTTCTTCAATTTGAAGCAATTTTCCATAAAATATTGCTTATTCTTGTTAGAATTGAGTCGAAACATGATGTTTCAACACGATATAATGAGTTTTGGTTATGTTCTGTAGATTCACAATGTATCTGTTTTCTGTGTCTTTTTGGGCTTTTCAAGGCGAGAAAAGGCGTTTGGGGCAGTTTCAGCATGATTTACGCATGGGAAAGCTGATTTACCTGTTTTCTTCAATTTGAAGCAATTTTTTCCATAAAATATTGCTTATTCTTGTTAGAATTGAGTCGAAACATGATGTTTCAACACGATATAATGAGTTTTGGTTATGTTCTGTAGATTCACAATGTATCTGTTTTCTGTGTCTTTTTGGGCTTTTCAAGGCGAGAAAAGGCGTTTGGGGCAGTTTCAGCATGATTTACGCATGGGAAAGCTGATTTACCTGTTTGTCTTCAATTTGAAGCAATTTTTCTTCAAAATATTGCTTATACTTTTTAGAATTGAGTCGGAACCTGATGTTTCAACACGATATAATGAGTTTTGGTTATGTTCTGTAGATTCACAATGTATCTGTTTTCTGTGTCTTTTTGGGCTTTTCAAGGCGAGAAAAGGCGTTTGGGGCAGTTTCAGCATGATTTACGCATGGGAAAGCTGATTTACCTCTATTGTACAATATGAAGCAATTTTTCATCAAAATATTGCTTATTCTTGTTAGAATTGAGTCGGAACATGATGTTTCAAAACGATATAATGAGTTTTGGTTATGTTCTGTAGATTCACAATGTATCTTCTTTATGTGTCTTTTGTGGCATTTCTATGGAGAAAAAGCCGTTTGGGGCAGTTTCAGCATGATTTACGCATGGGAAAGCTGATTTACCTGTTTTCTTCAATTTGAAGCAATTTTTCCACAAAATATTGCTTATTCTTGTTAGAATTGAGTCGGAACATGATGTTTCAACACGATATAATGAGTTTTGGTTATGTTCTGTAGATTCACAATGTATCTGTTTTCTGTGTCTTTTTGGGCTTTTCAAGGCGAGAAAAGGCGTTTGGGGCAGTTTCAGCATGATTTACGCATGGGAAAGCTGATTTACCTCTCTTGTCCATTCAGAAGCATTTTTTCTTCAAAATATTGCTTATTCTTGTTAGAATTGAGTCGAAACATGATGTTTCAACACGATATAATGAGTTTTGGTTATGTTCTGTAGATTCACAATGTATCTGTTTTCTGTGTTTTTTTGGGCTTTTCAAGGCGAGAAAAGGCGTTTGGGGCAGTTTCAGCATGATTTACACATGGGAAAGCTGATTTACCTGTTTTCTTCAATTTGAAGCAATTTTTCCATAAAATATTGCTTATTCTTGTTAGAATTGAGTCGAAACATGATGTTTCAACACGATATAATGAGTTTTGGTTATGTTCTGTAGATTCACAATGTATCTGTTTTCTGTGTCTTTTTGGGCTTTTCAAGGCGAGAAAAGGCGTTTGGGGCAGTTTCAGCATGATTTACGCATGGGAAAGCTGATTTACCTGTTTTCTTCAATTTGAAGCAAATTTCCATAAAATATTGCTATTCTTGTTAGAATTGAGTCGAAACATGATGTTTCAACACGATATAATGAGTTTTGGTTATGTTCTGTAGATTCACAATGTATCTGTTTTCTGTGTCTTTTTGGGCTTTTCAAGGCGAGAAAAAGGCGTTTGGGGCAGTTTCAGCATGATTTACGCATGGGAAAGCTGATTTACTCTCTTGTCTGTCCATTTGAAAGCAATTTTCTTCAAAATATTGCTTATTCTTGTTAGAATTGAGTCGGAACATGATGTTTCAACACGATATAATGAGTTTTGGTTATGTTCTCTAGATTCACAATGTATCTGTTTTCTGTGTCTTTTTGGGCTTTTCAAGGCGAGAAAAGGCGTTTGGGGCAGTTTCAGCATGATTTAAGCATGGGAAAGCTGATTTACCTGTTTTCTTCAATTTGAAGCAATTTTTCCACAAAATATTGCTTATTCTTGTTAGAATTGAGCAGAAAGATCATGATTCAACACGATATAATGAGTTTTGGTTATGTTCTGTAGATTCACAATGTATCTGTTTTCTGTGTCTTTTTGGGCTTTTCAAGGCGAGAAAAGGCGTTTGGGGCAGTTTCAGCATGATTTACGCATGGGAAAGCTGATTTACCTGTTTTCTTCAATTTGAAGCAATTTTTCCTCAAATATTGCTTATTCTTGTTAGAATTGAGTCGAAACATGATGTTTCAACACGATATAATGAGTTTTGGTTATGTTCTGTAGATTCACAGTGTATCTGTTTTCTGTGTCTTTTTGGGCTTTTCAAGGCGAGAAAAGGCGTTTGGGGCAGTTTCTGCATGATTTACACATGGGAAAGCTGATTTACCTGATTTCTTCAATCTGAATAAAACTCTCCATAAAATATTGCTTATTCTTGTTAGAATTGAGTCGAAACATGATGTTTCAACACGATATAATGAGTTTTGGTTATGTTCTGTAGATTCACAATGTATCTGTTTTCTGTGTCTTTTTGGGCTTTTCAAGGCGAGAAAAGGCGTTTGGGGCAGTTTCAGCATGATTTACGCATGGGAAAGCTGATTTACCTGTTTTGTTCAATATGAAGCATTTTCTTCCACAAAATATTGCTTATTCTTGTTAGAATTGAGTCGGAACATGATGATTCAACACGATATAATGAGTTTTGGTTATGTTCTGTAGATTCACAATGTATCTGTTTTCTGTGTCTTTTTGGGCTTTTCAAGGCGAGAAAAGGCGTTTGGGGCAGTTTCAGCATGATTTACGCATGGGAAAGCTGATTTACCTGTTTTCTTCAATTTGAAGCAATTTTTCCAAAAATATTGCTTATTCTTGTTAGAATTGAGTCGAAACATGATGTTTCAACACGATATAATGAGTTTTGGTTATGTTCTGTAGATTCACAATGTATCTGTTTTCTGTGTCTTTTTGGGCTTTTCAAGGCGAGAAAAGGCGTTTGGGGCAGTTTCAGCATGATTTACGCATGGGAAAGCTGATTTACCTGTTTTCTTCAATTTGAAGCAATTTTTTACACAAAATATTGCTTATTCTTGTTAGAATTGAGTCGAAACATGATGTTTCAACACGATCATAATGAGTTTTGGTTATGTTCTGTAGATTCACAGTGTATCTGTTTTCTGTGTCTTTTGGGCTTTTCAAGGCGAGAAAAGGCGTTTGGGGCAGTTTTCAGCATGATTTACGCATGGGGAAAGCTGATTTACTCTCTCCTCTGTTGTCAATTTCAGAAGCAATTTTTCCATCAAAAATATTAAGCTTATTCTTATTCTAGGTACTAGTTGAAACATGATGTTTTCAACACGATATAATGAGTTTTGGTTATGTTCTGTGAGATCTCACAATGTATCTGTTTTCTGTGTCTTTTGGGACTTTTCAAGGCGAGAAAAAGGCGTTTGGGGCAGTTTCAGCATGATTTACGCATGGGAAAACTGATTTACCTGTCCATTCATTGAAGCAATTCTTTTTCTTCAAAACATTACAGCTTATTCTTTGTTAGAATTGAGTCGAAACATGATGTTTCAACACGATATAATGAGTTTTGGTTATGTTCTGTAGATTCAATAATGTATCTGTTTTCTGTGTCTTTTGGGCTTTTCAAGGCGAGAAAGAGGCGTTTGGGGCAAGTTCAGCACTGATTTACGCGCATGGGAAAGCTGGATTTACCGCATATTTCTTCAATTTGAAGCAATTTTTCCATAAAATATTGCTTATTCTTGTTAGGAATTGAGTCGAAACATGATGTTTCAACTTGAGTATAATGAGTTTTGGTTATGTTCTGTAGATCTCACAATGTATCTGTTTTCTGTGTCTCTTTTGGGCTTTTCAAGGCGAGAAAAAGGCGTTTGGGGCAGTTTCAGCATAGATTTACGCATTGGGAAAGCTGATTTACCTGTTTTCTTTCAATTTCAGGAAGCAATTTCTTCCACAAAATATTGCTTATTCTTGTTAGAATTGAGTCGAAACATGATGTTTCAACACGATATAATGAGTTTTGGTTATGTTCTGTAGATTCAATAAATGTATCTGTTTTCTGTGTGCTTTTGGAGCTTTTCTAAGGCGAGAGAAAGGCGTTTGGGGCAGTTTCAGCATGATTTCTACGCATGGGAAAGCTGATTTACCTGTTTTCTGTCAATTTGAAGCAATTTTTCCATAAAATATTGTTTATTCTTTATTTAGAATTGAGTCGAAACATGATGTTTCAAGACTTTGATATAATGAGTTTTGGATTAATATTCTGTAGACCTCACAATGTATCTGTTTTCTGTGTCTCTTTGGGCTTTTCAAGGCAGAGAAAAAGGCGTTTGGGGTAGTTTCAGCATGATTTACGCATGGGAAAGCTGATTTTTACCTCTCCTTGTCCACATTCAGAAGCAATTTTTCTTTAAAATATTGCTTATTCTTGTTACAGAGGAATTGAGTCAGAAACATGATGTTTCAACACGATATAATGAGTTTTGGTTATGTTCCTGATTCACAATGTATCTGTTCTCTGTGTCTTTTGGGCTTTTCAAGGCGAGAAAAAGGCGTTTGGGGCAGTTTCAGCATGATTTTACGCATGGGAAAGCTGATTTACCTGTAGCCCTTCATTCAATTTGAAGCAATTTTTCCAATAAAATATTGCTTATTCTTAGAGTTAGAATTGAGTCGAAAACATGATGTTTCAACATCGATATAATAGAGTTTTGGTTATGTTCTGTAGATTCACAATTGTATCTGTTTTCTGTGTCTTTTTGGGCTTTTCAAGGCGAGAAAAAGGCGTTTGGGGCAGCTCTTCAGCATGATTTACGCATGGGAAAGCTGATTTACCTCTCTTGTCCATTCAGAAGCAATTTTTCTTCAAATATTGCTTCTTCTTGTTAGAATTGAGTCGGAACATGATGTTTCAACACGATATATTAAGTTTTGGTTATGTTCTGTAGATTCACAATGTATCTGTTTTCTGTGTCTTTTGGGCTTTTCAAAAGAAAAAGGCGTTTGAAACAGTTTCAGCATGATTTACACATGGGAAAGCTGATTTGCCTCTCTTGTCCATTCAGAAACAATTTTTCTTTGAAATATTGCTTATTCTTGTTAGAATTAATTCGAACACTTGAGTGTTTCAGCACGATATAATGAGTTTTGGTTATGTTCTGTAGATTCACAATGTATCTGTTTGTGTGTCTTTTTGGGCACAAGGCGAGAAAAAGGCGTTTAGGGGGCAGTTTCTGGCATAGTTTACGCATGGGAAAGCTGGTTTACCTGTTTTCTTTCAATTTGAGGCTTAATTTTTCCATAAAATATTGCTTATTCTTGTTAGGGTTGAGTCGAAACATGATGTTTCAACACGATATAATGAGTTTTGGTTATGATGCAGCAGATTCACAATGTATCTGTTTTCTGTCTCTTTTGGGCTTTTCAGAAGTGAGAAAAAGTCGTTTGGGAACGTTTCCAGCATGATTTACGCATCGGAAAGCTGATTTTACCTCTCTTGTCCATTCAGAAGCATTTTCTTCATAAAATATTGCTTCCTTCTTGTTAGAATTGAGTCAGGTTATGATGATGTTTCAGCACGATATAATGAGTTTTGGTTATGTTCTGTAGATTCTAATGTATCTGTTTTCTGTGTCTTTTTGGGCTTTTCAAGGCGAGAAAAGGCGTTTGGGGGAGGTTTCAGCATGATTTACACATGGGAAAGCTGATTTACTCTATTGTCTTCAATTTCAAACATTTTTCTTCATAAAATATTTGTATTCTTGTTAGAATTGAGTCGAAACATGATGTTTCAACACGATATAATGAGTTTTGGTTATGTTCTGTAGATTCACAATGTATCTGTTTTCTGTGTCTTTTTGGGCTTTTCAAGGCGAGAAAAGGCGTTTGGGGCAGTTTCAGCATGATTTACGCATGGGAAAGCTGATTTACCTGTTTTCTTCAATTTGAAGCAATTTTTCCATAAAATATTGCTTATTCTTGTTAGAATTGAGTCGAAACATGATGTTTCAACACGATATAATGAGTTTTGGTTATGTTCTGTAGATTCACAATGTATCTGTTTTCTGTGTCTTTTTTGGGCTTTTCAAGGCGAGAAAAGGCGTTTGGGGCAGTTTCAGCATGATTTACACATGGGAAAGCTGATTTACCTGTTTTCTTCAATTTGAAGCAATTTTTCCATAAAATATTGCTTATTCTTGTTAGAATTGAGTCGAAACATGATGTTTCAACACGATATAATGAGTTTTGGTTATGTTCTGTAGATTCACAATGTATCTGTTTTCTGTGTCTTTTTGGGCTTTTCAAGGCGAGAAAAGGCGTTTGGGGCAGTTTCAGCATGATTTACGCATGGGAAAGCTGATTTACCTGTTTTCTTCAATTTGAAGCATTTTTTCCATAAAATATTGCTTATTCTTGTTAGAATTGAGTCGAAACATGATGTTTCAACACGATATAATGAGTTTTGGTTATGTTCTGTAGATTCACAATGTATCTGTTTTCTGTGTCTTTTTGGGCTTTTCAAGGCGAGAAAAGGCGTTTGGGGCAGTTTCAGCATGATTTACGCATGGGAAAGCTGATTTACCTGTTTTCTTCAATTTGAAGCAATTTTTCCATAAAATATTGCTTATTCTTGTTAGAATTGAGTCGAAACATGATGTTTCAACACGATATAATGAGTTTTGGTTATGTTCTGTAGATTCACAATGTATCTGTTTTCTGTGTCTTTTTGGGCTTTTCAAGGCGAGAAAAGGCGTTTGGGGCAGTTTCAGCATGATTTACGCATGGGAAAGCTGATTTACCTCTATTCTCCATTCAGAAGCATTTTTTCTTCAAAATATTGCTTATTCTTGTTAGAATTGAGTCGAAACATGATGTTTCAACACGATATAATGAGTTTTGGTTATGTTCTGTAGATTCACAATGTATCTGTTTTCTGTGTCTTTTTGGGCTTTTCAAGGCGAGAAAAGGCGTTTGGGGCAGTTTCAGCATGATTTACGCATGGGAAAGCTGATTTACCTGTTTTCTTCAATTTGAAGCAATTTTTCCATAAAATATTGCTTATTCTTGTTAGAATTGAGTCGAAACATGATGTTTCAACACGATATAATGAGTTTTGGTTATGTTCTGTAGATTCACAATGTATCTGTTTTCTGTGTCTTTTTGGGCTTTTTCAAGGCGAGAAAAGGCGTTTGGGGCAGTTTCAGCATGATTTACGCATGGGAAAGCTGATTTACCTGTTTTCTTCAATTTGAAGCAATTTTTCCATAAAATATTGCTTATTCTTGTTAGAATTGAGTCGAAACATGATGTTTCAACACGATATAATGAGTTTTGGTTATGTTCTGTAGATTCACAATGTATCTGTTTTCTGTGTCTTTTGGGGCTTTTCAGGGCGAGAAAAAGGCGTTTGGGGCAGTTTCAGCATGATTTACGCATGGGAAAGCTGATTTACCTGTTTTCTCCAATTTGAAGCATTTTTTCCATCAAAATATTGCTAACTCTTGTTAGAATTGAGTCGAAACATGATGTTTCAATACGATATAATGAGTTTTGGTTATGTTCTGTAGATTCACAATGTATCTGTTTTCTGTGTCTTTTTGGGCTTTTCAAGGCGAGAAAAGGCGTTTGGGGCAGTTTCAGCATGATTTACGCATGGGAAAGCTGATTTACCTGTTTTCTTCAATTTGAAGCAATTTTTCCATAAAATATTGCTTATTCTTGTTAGAATTGAGTCGAAACATGATGTTTCAACACGATATAATGAGTTTTGGTTATGTTCTGTAGATTCACAATTTATCTGTTTTCTGTGTATTTTAGGGCTTTTAAAGGCGAGAAAAGGAGTTTGGGGCAGTTTCAGCATGATTTACGCATGGGAAAGATGATTTACCTGTTTTCATAAATTTAAAGCAAAATTAACAAAAAAAATTTCTTATTCTTGTTAGAATTGAGTCGAAACATGATGTTTCAACACGATATAATGAGTTTTGGTTATGTTCTGTAGATTCACAATTTATCTGTTTTCTGTGTCTTTTTGGGCTTTTCAAGGCGAGAAAAGGCGTTTGGGGCAGTTTCAGCATGATTTACGCATGGGAAAGCTGATTTACCTGTTTTCTTCAATTTGAAGCAATTTTTCCATAAAATATTGCTTATTCTTGTTAGAATTGAGTCGAAACATGATGTTTCAACACGATATAATGAGTTTTGGTTATGTTCTGTAGATTCACAATGTATCTGTTTTCTGTGTCTTTTTGGGCTTTTCAAGGCGAGAAAAGGCGTTTGGGGCAGTTTCAGCATGATTTACGCATGGGAAAGCTGATTTACCTGTTTTCTTCAATTTGAAGCAATTTTTCCATAAAATATTGCTTATTCTTGTTAGAATTGAGTCGAAACATGATGTTTCAACACGATATAATGAGTTTTGGTTATGTTCTGTAGATTCACAATGTATCTGTTTTCTGTGTCTTTTTGGGCTTTTCAAGGCGAGAAAAGGCGTTTGGGGCAGTTTCAGCATGATTTACGCATGGGAAAGCTGATTTACCTGTTTTCTCAATTTGAAGCAATTTTTCCAGAAATTTTGCTTATTCTTGTTAGAATTGAGTCGAAACATGATGTTTCAACACGATATAATGAGTTTTGGTTATGTTCTGTAGATTCACAATGTATCTGTTTTCTGTGTCTTTTTGGGCTTTTCAAGGCGAGAAAAGGCGTTTGGGGCAGTTTCAGCATGATTTACGCATGGGAAAGCTGATTTACCTGTTTTCTTCAATTTGAAGCAATTTTTCCATAAAATATTGCTTATTCTTGTTAGAATTGAGTCGAAACATGATGTTTCAACACGATATAATGAGTTTTGGTTATGTTCTGTAGATTCACAATGTATCTGTTTTCTGTGTCTTTTTGGGCTTTTCAAGGCGAGAAAAGGCGTTTGGGGCAGTTTCAGCATGATTTACGCATGGGAAAGCTGATTTACCTGTTTTCTTCAATTTGAAGCAATTTTTCAATAAATGTTGCTTATTCTTGTTAGAATTGAGTCGAAATATCATGTTTCAACCAGATATAATGAGTTTTGGTTATGTTCTGTAGATTCAAAATGTATCTGTTTTCTGTGTCTTTTAGGGCTTTTCAAGGCGAGAAAAGGCGTTTGGGGCAGTTTCAGCATGATTTACGCATGGGAAAGCTGATTTACCTGTTTTCTTCAATTTGAAGCAATTTTTCCATAAAATATTGCTTATTCTTGTTAGAATTGAGTCGAAACATGATGTTTCAACACGATATAATGAGTTTTGGTTATGTTCTGTAGATTCACAATGTATCTGTTTTCTGTGTCTTTTTTGGGCTTTTCAAGGCGAGAAAAGGCGTTTGGGGCAGTTTCAGCATGATTTACGCATGGGAAAGCTGATTTACCTGTTTTCTTCAATTTGAAGCAATTTTTCCATAAAATATTGCTTATTCTTGTTAGAATTGAGTCGAAACATGATGTTTCAACACGATATAATGAGTTTTGGTTATGTTCTGTAGATTCACAATGTATCTGTTTTCTGTGTCTTTTTGGGCTTTTCAAGGCGAGAAAAGGCGTTTGGGGCAGTTTCAGCATGATTTACGCATGGGAAAGCTGATTTACCTGTTTTCTTCAATTTGAAGCAATTTTTCCATAAAATATTGCTTATTCTTGTTAGAATTGAGTCGAAACATGATGTTTCAACACGATATAATGAGTTTTGGTTATGTTCTGTAGATTCACAATGTATCTGTTTTCTGTGTCTTTTTGGGCTTTTCAAGGCGAGAAAAGGCGTTTGGGGCAGTTTCAGCATGATTTACACATGGGAAAGCTGATTTACCTGTTTTCTTCAATTTGAAGCAATTTTTCCATAAAATATTGCTTATTCTTGTTAGAATTGAGTCGAAACATGATGTTTCAACACGATATAATGAGTTTTGGTTATGTTCTGTAGATTCACAATGTATCTGTTTTCTGTGTCTTTTTGGGCTTTTCAAGGCGAGAAAAGGCGTTTGGGGCAGTTTCAGCATGATTTACGCATGGGAAAGCTGATTTACCTCTCTTGTCCATTCAGAAGCAATTTTTCCATAAAATATTGCTTATTCTTGTTAGAATTGAGTCGAAACATGATGTTTCAACACGATATAATGAGTTTTGGTTATGTTCTGTAGATTCACAATGTATCTGTTTTCTGTGTCTTTTTGGCTTTTCAAGGCGAGAAAAGGCGTTTGGGGCAGTTTCAGCATGATTTACGCATGGGAAAGCTGATTTACCTGTTTTCTTCAATTTGAAGCAATTTTTCCATAAAATATTGCTTATTCTTGTTAGAATTGAGTCGAAACATGATGTTTCAACACGATATAATGAGTTTTGGTTATGTTCTGTAGATTCACAATGTATCTGTTTTCTGTGTCTTTTTGGGCTTTTCAAGGCGAGAAAAGGCGTTTGGGGCAGTTTCAGCATGATTTACGCATGGGAAAGCTGATTTACCTCTATTCTCCATTCAGAAGCAATTTTTCTTCAAAATATTGCTTATTCTTGTTAGAATTGAGTCGAAACATGATGTTTCAACACGATATAATGAGTTTTGGTTATGTTCTGTAGATTCACAATGTATCTGTTTTCTGTGTCTTTTTGGGCTTTTCAAGGCGAGAAAAGGCGTTTGGGGCAGTTTCAGCATGATTTACACATGGGAAAGCTGATTTACCTGTTTTCTTCAATTTGAAGCAATTTTTCCATAAAATATTGCTTATTCTTGTTAGAATTGAGTCGAAACATGATGTTTCAACACGATATAATGAGTTTTGGTTATGTTCTGTAGATTCACAATGTATCTGTTTTCTGTGTCTTTTTGGGCTTTTCAAGGCGAGAAAAGGCGTTTGGGGCAGTTTCAGCATGATTTACGCATGGGAAAGCTGATTTACCTGTTTTCTTCAATTTGAAGCAATTTTTCCATAAAATATTGCTTATTCTTGTTAGAATTGAGTCGAAACATGATGTTTCAACACGATATAATGAGTTTTGGTTATGTTCTGTAGATTCACAATGTATCTGTTTTCTGTGTCTTTTTGGGCTTTTCAAGGCGAGAAAAGGCGTTTGGGGCAGTTTCAGCATGATTTACGCATGGGAAAGCTGATTTACCTGTTTTCTTCAATTTGAAGCAATTTTTCCATAAAATATTGCTTATTCTTGTTCGAATTGAGTCGGAACATGATGTTTCAACACGATATAATGAGTTTTGGTTATGTTCTGTAGATTCACAATGTATCTGTGTTCTGTGTCTTTTTGGGCTTTTCAGGGCGTTTGGGGCAGTTTCAGCATGATTTACGCATGGGAAAGCTGATTTACCTGTTTACTTCAATTTGAAGCGATTGTTCCATAAAATATTGCTTATTCTTGTTAGAATTGAGTCGAAACATGATGTTTCAACACGATATAATGAGTTTTGGTTATGTTCTGTAGATTCACAATGTATCTGTTTTCTGTGTCTTTTTGGGCTTTTCAAGGCGAGAAAAGGCGTTTGGGGCAGTTTCAGCATGATTTACGCATGGGAAAGCTGATTTACCTGTTTTCTTCAATTTGAAGCAATTTTTCCATAAAATATTGCTTATTCTTGTTAGAATTGAGTCGAAACATGATGTTTCAACACGATATAATGAGTTTTGGTTATGTTCTGTAGATTCACAATGTATCTGTTTTCTGTGTCTTTTTGGGCTTTTCAAGGCGAGAAAAGGCGTTTGGGGCAGTTTCAGCATGATTTACGCATGGGAAAGCTGATTTACCTGTTTTCTTCAATTTGAAGCAATTTTTCCATAAAATATTGCTTATTCTTGTTAGAATTGAGTCGAAACATGATGTTTCAACACGATATAATGAGTTTTGGTTATGTTCTGTAGATTCACAATGTATCTGTTTTCTGTGTCTTTTGGGCTTTTCAAGGCGAGAAAAGGCGTTTGGGGCAGTTTCAGCATGATTTACGCATGGGAAAGCTGATTTACCTGTTTTCTTCAATTTGAAGCAATTTTTCCATAAAATATTGCTTATTCTTGTTAGAATTGAGTCGAAACATGATGTTTCAACACGATATAATGAGTTTTGGTTATGTTCTGTAGATTCACAATGTATCTGTTTTCTGTGTCTTTTTGGGCTTTTCAAGGCGAGAAAAGGCGTTTGGGGCAGTTTCAGCATGATTTACGCATGGGAAAGCTGATTTACCTGTTTTCTTCAATTTGAAGCAATTTTTCCATAAAATATTGCTTATTCTTGTTAGAATTGAGTCGAAACATGATGTTTCAACACGATATAATGAGTTTTGGTTATGTTCTGTAGATTCACAATGTATCTGTTTTCTGTGTCTTTTTGGGCTTTTCAAGGCGAGAAAAGGCGTTTGGGGCAGTTTCAGCATGATTTACACATGGGAAAGCTGATTTACCTGTTTTCTTCATTTTGAAGCAATTTTTCCATAAAATATTGCTTATTCTTGTTAGAATTGAGTCGAAACATGATGTTTCAACACGATATAATGAGTTTTGGTTATGTTCTGTAGATTCACAATGTATCTGTTTTCTGTGTCTTTTTGGGCTTTTCAAGGCGAGAAAAGGCGTTTGGGGCAGTTTCAGCATGATTTACGCATGGGAAAGCTGATTTACCTGTTTTCTTCAATTTGAAGCAATTTTTCCATAAAATATTGCTTATTCTTGTTAGAATTGAGTCGAAACATGATGTTTCAACACGATATAATGAGTTTTGGTTATGTTCTGTAGATTCACAATGTATCTGTTTTCTGTGTCTTTTTGGGCTTTTCAAGGCGAGAAAAGGCGTTTGGGGCAGTTTCAGCATGATTTACACATGGGAAAGCTGATTTACCTGTTTTCTTCAATTTGAAGCAATTTTTCCATAAAATATTGCTTATTCTTGTTAGAATTGAGTCGAAACATGATGTTTCAACACGATATAATGAGTTTTGGTTATGTTCTGTAGATTCACAATGTATCTGTTTTCTGTGTCTTTTTGGGCTTTTCAAGGCGAGAAAAGGCGTTTGGGGCAGTTTCAGCATGATTTACGCATGGGAAAGCTGATTTACCTGTTTTCTCCAATTTGAAGCAATTTTTCCATAAAATATTGCTTATTCTTGTTAGAATTGAGTCGAAACATGATGTTTCAACACGATATAATGAGTTTTGGTTATGTTCTGTAGATTCACAATGTATCTGTTTTCTGTGTCTTTTGGGGCTTTTCAGGGCGAGAAAAGGCGTTTGGGGCAGTTTCAGCATGATTTACGCATGGGAAAGCTGATTTACCTGTTTTCTTCAATTTGAAGCAATTTTTCCATAAAATATTGCTTATTCTTGTTAGAATTGAGTCGAAACATGATGTTTCAACACGATATAATGAGTTTTGGTTATGTTCTGTAGATTCACAATGTATCTGTTTTCTGTGTCTTTTTGGGCTTTTCAAGGCGAGAAAAGGCGTTTGGGGCAGTTTCAGCATGATTTACGCATGGGAAAGCTGATTTACCTGTTTTCTTCAATTTGAAGCAATTTTTCCATAAAATATTGCTTATTCTTGTTAGAATTGAGTCGAAACATGATGTTTCAACACGATATAATGAGTTTTGGTTATGTTCTGTAGATTCACAATGTATCTGTTTTCTGTGTCTTTTTGGGCTTTTCAAGGCGAGAAAAGGCGTTTGGGGCAGTTTCAGCATGATTTACGCATGGGAAAGCTGATTTACCTGTTTTCTTCAATTTGAAGCAATTTTTCCATAAAATATTGCTTATTCTTGTTAGAATTGAGTCGAAACATGATGTTTCAACACGATATAATGAGTTTTGGTTATGTTCTGTAGATTCACAATGTATCTGTTTTCTGTGTCTTTTTGGGCTTTTCAAGGCGAGAAAAAGGCGTTTGGGGCAGTTTCAGCATGATTTACGCATGGGAAAGCTGATTTACCTGTTTTCTTCAATTTGAAGCAATTTTTCCATAAAATATTGCTTATTCTTGTTAGAATTGAGTCGAAACATGATGTTTCAACACGATATAATGAGTTTTGGTTATGTTCTGTAGATTCACAATGTATCTGTTTTCTGTGTCTTTTGGGCTTTTCAAGGCGAGAAAAGGCGTTTGGGGCAGTTTCAGCATGATTTACGCATGGGAAAGCTGATTTACCTGTTTTCTTCAATTTGAAGCAATTTTTCCATAAAATATTGCTTATTCTTGTTAGAATTGAGTCGAAACATGATGTTTCAACACGATATAATGAGTTTTGGTTATGTTCTGTAGATTCACAATGTATCTGTTTTCTGTGTCTTTTTGGGCTTTTCAAGGCGAGAAAAGGCGTTTGGGGCAGTTTCAGCATGATTTACGCATGGGAAAGCTGATTTACCTGTTTTCTTCAATTTGAAGCAATTTTTCCATAAAATATTGCTTATTCTTGTTAGAATTGAGTCGAAACATGATGTTTCAACACGATATAATGAGTTTTGGTTATGTTCTGTAGATTCACAATGTATCTGTTTTCTGTGTCTTTTTGGGCTTTTCAAGGCGAGAAAAGGCGTTTGGGGCAGTTTCAGCATGATTTACGCATGGGAAAGCTGATTTACCTCTATTCTACAATAAGAAGCAATTTTTCAAAAAAATATTGCTTATTCTTGTTAGAATTGAGTCGAAACATGATGTTTCAACACGATATAATGAGTTTTGGTTATGTTCTGTAGATTCACAATGTATCTGTTTTCTGTGTCTTTTTGGGTTTTCAAGGCGAGAAAAGGCGTTTGGGGCAGTTTCAGCATGATTTACACATGGGAAAGCTGATTTACCTGTTTTCTTCAATTTGAAGCAATTTTTCCATAAAATATTGCTTATTCTTGTTAGAATTGAGTCGAAACATGATGTTTCAACACGATATAATGAGTTTTGGTTATGTTCTGTAGATTCACAATGTATCTGTTTTCTGTGTCTTTTTGGGCTTTTCAAGGCGAGAAAAGGCGTTTGGGGCAGTTTCAGCATGATTTACGCATGGGAAAGCTGATTTACCTGTTTTCTTCAATTTGAAGCAATTTTTCCATAAAATATTGCTTATTCTTGTTAGAATTGAGTCGAAACATGATGTTTCAACACGATATAATGAGTTTTGGTTATGTTCTGTAGATTCACAATGTATCTGTTTTCTGTGTCTTTTTGGGCTTTTCAAGGCGAGAAAAGGCGTTTGGGGCAGTTTCAGCATGATTTACACATGGGAAAGCTGATTTACCTGTTTTCTTCAATTTGAAGCAATTTTTCCATAAAATATTGCTTATTCTTGTTAGAATTGAGTCGAAACATGATGTTTCAACACGATATAATGAGTTTTGGTTATGTTCTGTAGATTCACAATGTATCTGTTTTCTGTGTCTTTTGGGGCTTTTCAGGGCGAGAAAAGGCGTTTGGGGCAGTTTCAGCATGATTTACGCATGGGAAAGCTGATTTACCTGTTTTCTTCAATTTGAAGCAATTTTTCCATAAAATATTGCTTATTCTTGTTAGAATTGAGTCGAAACATGATGTTTCAACACGATATAATGAGTTTTGGTTATGTTCTGTAGATTCACAATGTATCTGTTTTCTGTGTCTTTTTGGGCTTTTCAAGGCGAGAAAAGGCGTTTGGGGCAGTTTCAGCATGATTTACGCATGGGAAAGCTGATTTACCTGTTTTCTTCAATTTGAAGCAATTTTTCCATAAAATATTGCTTATTCTTGTTAGAATTGAGTCGAAACATGATGTTTCAACACGATATAATGAGTTTTGGTTATGTTCTGTAGATTCACAATCTATCTTTTTTCTGTGTCTTTTTGGGGCAGTTTCAGCATGATTTACGCATGGGAAAGCTGATTTACCTGTTTTCTTCAATTTGAAGCAATTTTTCCATAAAATATTGCTTATTCTTGTTAGAATTGAGTCGAAACATGATGTTTCAACACGATATAATGAGTTTTGGTTATGTTCTGTAGATTCACAATGTATCTGTTTTCTGTGTCTTTTGGGGCTTTTCAGGGCGAGAAAAGGCGTTTGGGGCAGTTTCAGCATGATTTACACATGGGAAAGCTGATTTACCTCTCTTGTCCATTCAGAAGCAATTTTTCCATAAAATATTGCTTATTCTTGTTAGAATTGAGTCGAAACATGATGTTTCAACACGATATAATGAGTTTTGGTTATGTTCTGTAGATTCACAATGTATCTGTTTTCTGTGTCTTTTTGGGCTTTTCAAGGCGAGAAAAGGCGTTTGGGGCAGTTTCAGCATGATTTACGCATGGGAAAGCTGATTTACCTGTTTTCTTCAATTTGAAGCAATTTTTCCATAAAATATTGCTTATTCTTGTTAGAATTGAGTCGAAACATGATGTTTCAACACGATATAATGAGTTTTGGTTATGTTCTGTAGATTCACAATGTATCTGTTTTCTGTGTCTTTTTGGGCTTTTCAAGGCGAGAAAAGGCGTTTGGGGCAGTTTCAGCATGATTTACGCATGGGAAAGCTGATTTACCTGTTTTCTTCAATTTGAAGCAATTTTTCCATAAAATATTGCTTATTCTTGTTAGAATTGAGTCGAAACATGATGTTTCAACACGATATAATGAGTTTTGGTTATGTTCTGTAGATTCACAATGTATCTGTTTTCTGTGTCTTTTGGGCTTTTCAAGGCGAGAAAAGGCGTTTGGGGCAGTTTCAGCATGATTTACGCATGGGAAAGCTGATTTACCTGTTTTCTTCAATTTGAAGCAATTTTTCCATAAAATATTGCTTATTCTTGTTAGAATTGAGTCGAAACATGATGTTTCAACACGATATAATGAGTTTTGGTTATGTTCTGTAGATTCACAATGTATCTGTTTTCTGTGTCTTTTGGGCTTTTCAAGGCGAGAAAAGGCGTTTGGGGCAGTTTCAGCATGATTTACGCATGGGAAAGCTGATTTACCTGTTTTCTTCAATTTGAAGCAATTTTTCCATAAAATATTGCTTATTCTTGTTAGAATTGAGTCGAAACATGATGTTTCAACACGATATAATGAGTTTTGGTTATGTTCTGTAGATTCACAATGTATCTGTTTTCTGTGTCTTTTTGGGCTTTTCAAGGCGAGAAAAGGCGTTTGGGGCAGTTTCAGCATGATTTACGCATGGGAAAGCTGATTTACCTGTTTTCTTCAATTTGAAGCAATTTTTCCATAAAATATTGCTTATTCTTGTTAGAATTGAGTCGAAACATGATGTTTCAACACGATATAATGAGTTTTGGTTATGTTCTGTAGATTCACAATGTATCTGTTTTCTGTGTCTTTTGGGCTTTTCAAGGCGAGAAAAGGCGTTTGGGGCAGTTTCAGCATGATTTACGCATGGGAAAGCTGATTTACCTGTTTTCTTCAATTTGAAGCAATTTTTCCATAAAATATTGCTTATTCTTGTTAGAATTGAGTCGAAACATGATGTTTCAACACGATATAATGAGTTTTGGTTATGTTCTGTAGATTCACAATGTATCTGTTTTCTGTGTCTTTTTGGGCTTTTCAAGGCGAGAAAAGGCGTTTGGGGCAGTTTCAGCATGATTTACGCATGGGAAAGCTGATTTACCTGTTTTCTTCAATTTGAAGCAATTTTTCCATAAAATATTGCTTATTCTTGTTAGAATTGAGTCGAAACATGATGTTTCAACACGATATAATGAGTTTTGGTTATGTTCTGTAGATTCACAATGTATCTGTTTTCTGTGTCTTTTTGGGCTTTTCAAGGCGAGAAAAGGCGTTTGGGGCAGTTTCAGCATGATTTACGCATGGGAAAGCTGATTTACCTGTTTTCTTCAATTTGAAGCAATTTTTCCATAAAATATTGCTTATTCTTGTTAGAATTGAGTCGAAACATGATGTTTCAACACGATATAATGAGTTTTGGTTATGTTCTGTAGATTCACAATGTATCTGTTTTCTGTGTCTTTTTGGGCTTTTCAAGGCGAGAAAAGGCGTTTGGGGCAGTTTCAGCATGATTTACGCATGGGAAAGCTGATTTACCTGTTTTCTTCAATTTGAAGCAATTTTTCCATAAAATATTGCTTATTCTTGTTAGAATTGAGTCGAAACATGATGTTTCAACACGATATAATGAGTTTTGGTTATGTTCTGTAGATTCACAATGTATCTGTTTTCTGTGTCTTTTTGGGCTTTTCAAGGCGAGAAAAGGCGTTTGGGGCAGTTTCAGCATGATTTACGCATGGGAAAGCTGATTTACCTGTTTTCTTCAATTTGAAGCAATTTTTCCATAAAATATTGCTTATTCTTGTTAGAATTGAGTCGAAACATGATGTTTCAACACGATATAATGAGTTTTGGTTATGTTCTGTAGATTCACAATGTATCTGTTTTCTGTGTCTTTTTGGGCTTTTCAAGGCGAGAAAAGGCGTTTGGGGCAGTTTCAGCATGATTTACACATGGGAAAGCTGATTTACCTGTTTTCTTCAAATTTAAGCAATTTTTCCATAAAATATTGCTTATTCTTGTTAGAATTGAGTCGAAACATGATGTTTCAACACGATATAATGAGTTTTGGTTATGTTCTGTAGATTCACAATGTATCTGTTTTCTGTGTCTTTTTGGCTTTTCAAGGCGAGAAAAGGCGTTTGGGGCAGTTTCAGCATGATTTACGCATGGGAAAGCTGATTTACCTGTATTGTCCATTTAGAAGCATTTTTTCCATAAAATATTGCTTATTCTTGTTAGAATTGAGTCGAAACATGATGTTTCAACACGATATAATGAGTTTTGGTTATGTTCTGTAGATTCACAATGTATCTGTTTTCTGTGTCTTTTTGGGCTTTTCAAGGCGAGAAAAGGCGTTTGGGGCAGTTTCAGCATGATTTACGCATGGGAAAGCTGATTTACCTGTTTTCTTCAATTTGAAGCAATTTTTCCATAAAATATTGCTTATTCTTGTTAGAATTGAGTCGAAACATGATGTTTCAACACGATATAATGAGTTTTGGTTATGTTCTGTAGATTCACAATGTATCTGTTTTCTGTGTCTTTTTGGGCTTTTCAAGGCGAGAAAAGGCGTTTGGGGCAGTTTCAGCATGATTTACGCATGGGAAAGCTGATTTACCTCTATTGTCCATTCAGAAGCAATTTTTCATAAAAATATTGCTTATTCTTGTTAGAATTGAGTCGAAACATGATGTTTCAACACGATATAATGAGTTTTGGTTATGTTCTGTAGATTCACAATGTATCTGTTTTCTGTGTCTTTTTGGGCTTTTCAAGGCGAGAAAAGGCGTTTGGGGCAGTTTCAGCATGATTTACGCATGGGAAAGCTGATTTACCTGTTTTCTTCAATTTGAAGCAATTTTTCCATAAAATATTGCTTATTCTTGTTAGAATTGAGTCGAAACATGATGTTTCAACACGATATAATGAGTTTTGGTTATGTTCTGTAGATTCACAATGTATCTGTTTTCTGTGTCTTTTTGGGCTTTTCAAGGCGAGAAAAGGCGTTTGGGGCAGTTTCAGCATGATTTACGCATGGGAAAGCTGATTTACCTGTTTTCTTCAATTTGAAGCAATTTTTCCATAAAATATTGCTTATTCTTGTTAGAATTGAGTCGAAACATGATGTTTCAACACGATATAATGAGTTTTGGTTATGTTCTGTAGATTCACAATGTATCTGTTTTCTGTGTCTTTTTGGGCTTTTCAAGGCGAGAAAAGGCGTTTGGGGCAGTTTCAGCATGATTTACGCATGGGAAAGCTGATTTACCTGTTTTCTTCATTTTGAAGCAATTTTTCCATAAAATATTGCTTATTCTTGTTAGAATTGAGTCGAAACATGATGTTTCAACACGATATAATGAGTTTTGGTTATGTTCTGTAGATTCACAATGTATCTGTTTTCTGTGTCTTTTTGGGCTTTTCAAGGCGAGAAAAGGCGTTTGGGGCAGTTTCAGCATGATTTACGCATGGGAAAGCTGATTTACCTGTTTTCTTCAATTTGAAGCAATTTTTCCATAAAATATTGCTTATTCTTGTTAGAATTGAGTCGAAACATGATGTTTCAACACGATATAATGAGTTTTGGTTATGTTCTGTAGATTCACAATGTATCTGTTTTCTGTGTCTTTTTGGGCTTTTCAAGGCGAGAAAAGGCGTTTGGGGCAGTTTCAGCATGATTTACGCATGGGAAAGCTGATTTACCTGTTTTCTTCCATTTGAAGCAATATTTCCAAAAAATATTGCTTATTCTTGTTAGAATTGAGTCGAAACATGATGTTTCAACACGATATAATGAGTTTTGGTTATGTTCTGTAGATTCACAATGTATCTGTCTGTTTTCTGTGTCTTTTTGGGCTTTTCAAGGCGAGAAAAGGCGTTTGGGGCAGTTTCAGCATGATTTACGCATGGGAAAGCTGATTTACCTGTTTTCTTCAATTTGAAGCAATTTTTCCATAAAATATTGCTTATTCTTGTTAGAATTGAGTCGAAACATGATGTTTCAACACGATATAATGAGTTTTGGTTATGTTCTGTAGATTCACAATGTATCTGTTTTCTGTGTCTTTTGGGCTTTTCAAGGCGAGAAAAGGCGTTTGGGGCAGTTTCAGCATGATTTACGCATGGGAAAGCTGATTTACCTGTTTTCTTCAATTTGAAGCAATTTTTCCATAAAATATTGCTTATTCTTGTTAGAATTGAGTCGAAACATGATGTTTCAACACGATATAATGAGTTTTGGTTATGTTCTGTAGATTCACAATGTATCTGTTTTCTGTGTCTTTTTGGGCTTTTCAAGGCGAGAAAAGGCGTTTGGGGCAGTTTCAGCATGATTTACGCATGGGAAAGCTGATTTACCTGTTTTCTTCAATTTGAAGCAATTTTTTCATAAAATATTGCTTATTCTTGTTAGAAATGAGTCGGAACGTGATGTTTCAACACGATATAATGAGTTTTGGTTATGTTCTGCAGATTCACAATGTATCTGTGTTCTGTGTCTTTTTGGGCTTTTCAAGGCGAGAAAAGGCGTTTGGGGCAGTTTCAGCATGATTTACGCATGGGAAAGCTGATTTACCTGTTTTCTTCAATTTGAAGCAATTTTTCCATAAAATATTGCTTATTCTTGTTAGAATTGAGTCGAAACATGATGTTTCAACACGATATAATGAGTTTTGGTTATGTTCTGTAGATTCACAATGTATCTGTTTTCTTGTGTCTTTTTGGGCTTTTCAAGGCGAGAAAAGGCGTTTGGGGCAGTTTCAGCATGATTTACGCATGGGAAAGCTGATTTACCTGTTTTCTTCAATTTGAAGCAATTTTTCCATAAAATATTGCTTATTCTTGTTAGAATTGAGTCGAAACATGATGTTTCAACACGATATAATGAGTTTTGGTTATGTTCTGTAGATTCACAATGTATCTGTTTTCTGTGTCTTTTTGGGCTTTTCAAGGCGAGAAAAGGCGTTTGGGGCAGTTTCAGCATGATTTACGCATGGGAAAGCTGATTTACCTGTTTTCTTCAATTTGAAGCAATTTTTCCATAAAATATTGCTTATTCTTGTTAGAATTGAGTCGAAACATGATGTTTCAACACGATATAATGAGTTTTGGTTATGTTCTGTAGATTCACAATGTATCTGTTTTCTGTGTCTTTTTGGGCTTTTCAAGGCGAGAAAAGGCGTTTGGGGCAGTTTCAGCATGATTTACGCATGGGAAAGCTGATTTACCTGTTTTCTTCAATTTGAAGCAATTTTTCCATAAAATATTGCTTATTCTTGTTAGAATTGAGTCGAAACATGATGTTTCAACACGATATAATGAGTTTTGGTTATGTTCTGTAGATTCACAATGTATCTGTTTTCTGTGTCTTTTGGGCTTTTCAAGGCGAGAAAAGGCGTTTGGGGCAGTTTCAGCATGATTTACGCATGGGAAAGCTGATTTACCTGTTTTCTTCAATTTGAAGCAATTTTTCCATAAAATATTGCTTATTCTTGTTAGAATTGAGTCGAAACATGATGTTTCAACACGATATAATGAGTTTTGGTTATGTTCTGTAGATTCACAATGTATCTGTTTTCTGTGTCTTTTTGGGCTTTTCAAGGCGAGAAAAGGCGTTTGGGGCAGTTTCAGCATGATTTACGCATGGGAAAGCTGATTTACCTGTTTTCTTCAATTTGAAGCAATTTTTCCATAAAATATTGCTTATTCTTGTTAGAATTGAGTCGAAACATGATGTTTCAACACGATATAATGAGTTTTGGTTATGTTCTGTAGATTCACAATGTATCTGTTTTCTGTGTCTTTTTGGGCTTTTCAAGGCGAGAAAAGGCGTTTGGGGCAGTTTCAGCATGATTTACGCATGGGAAAGCTGATTTACCTGTTTTCTTCAATTTGAAGCAATTTTTCCATAAAATATTGCTTATTCTTGTTAGAATTGAGTCGAAACATGATGTTTCAACACGATATAATGAGTTTTGGTTATGTTCTGTAGATTCACAATGTATCTGTTTTCTGTGTCTTTTTGGGCTTTTCAAGGCGAGAAAAGGCGTTTGGGGCAGTTTCAGCATGATTTACGCATGGGAAAGCTGATTTACCTGTTTTCTTCAATTTGAAGCAATTTTTCCATAAAATATTGCTTATTCTTGTTAGAATTGAGTCGAAACATGATGTTTCAACACGATATAATGAGTTTTGGTTATGTTCTGTAGATTCACAATGTATCTGTTTTCTGTGTCTTTTTGGGCTTTTCAAGGCGAGAAAAGGCGTTTGGGGCAGTTTCAGCATGATTTACGCATGGGAAAGCTGATTTACCTGTTTTCTTCAATTTGAAGCAATTTTTCCATAAAATATTGCTTATTCTTGTTAGAATTGAGTCGAAACATGATGTTTCAACACGATATAATGAGTTTTGGTTATGTTCTGTAGATTCACAATGTATCTGTTTTCTGTGTCTTTTTGGGCTTTTCAAGGCGAGAAAAGGCGTTTGGGGCAGTTTCAGCATGATTTACGCATGGGAAAGCTGATTTACCTGTTTTCTTCAATTTGAAGCAATTTTTCCATAAAATATTGCTTATTCTTGTTAGAATTGAGTCGAAACATGATGTTTCAACACGATATAATGAGTTTTGGTTATGTTCTGTAGATTCACAATGTATCTGTTTTCTGTGTCTTTTTGGGCTTTTCAAGGCGAGAAAAGGCGTTTGGGGCAGTTTCAGCATGATTTACGCATGGGAAAGCTGATTTACCTGTTTTCTCCCATTTGAAGCAATTTTTCCATAAAATATTGCTTATTCTTGTTAGAATTGAGTCGAAACATGATGTTTCAACACGATATAATGAGTTTTGGTTATGTTCTGTAGATTCACAATGTATCTGTTTTCTGTGTCTTTTTGGGCTTTTCAAGGCGAGAAAAGGCGTTTGGGGCAGTTTCAGCATGATTTACGCATGGGAAAGCTGATTTACCTGTATTCTACATTATGAAGCAATTTTTCAAAAAAATATTGCTTATTCTTGTTAGAATTGAGTCGAAACATGATGTTTCAACACGATATAATGAGTTTTGGTTATGTTCTGTAGATTCACAATGTATCTGTTTTCTGTGTCTTTTTGGCTTTTCAAGGCGAGAAAAGGCGTTTGGGGCAGTTTCAGCATGATTTACGCATGGGAAAGCTGATTTACCTGTTTTCTTCAATTTGAAGCAATTTTTCCATAAAATATTGCTTATTCTTGTTAGAATTGAGTCGAAACATGATGTTTCAACACGATATAATGAGTTTTGGTTATGTTCTGTAGATTCACAATGTATCTGTTTTCTGTGTCTTTTTGGGCTTTTCAAGGCGAGAAAAGGCGTTTGGGGCAGTTTCAGCATGATTTACGCATGGGAAAGCTGATTTACCTGTTTTCTTCAATTTGAAGCAATTTTTCCATAAAATATTGCTTATTCTTGTTAGAATTGAGTCGAAACATGATGTTTCAACACGATATAATGAGTTTTGGTTATGTTCTGTAGATTCACAATGTATCTGTTTTCTGTGTCTTTTTGGGCTTTTCAAGGCGAGAAAAGGCGTTTGGGGCAGTTTCAGCATGATTTACGCATGGGAAAGCTGATTTACCTGTTTTCTTCAATTTGAAGCAATTTTTCCATAAAATATTGCTTATTCTTGTTAGAATTGAGTCGAAACATGATGTTTCAACACGATATAATGAGTTTTGGTTATGTTCTGTAGATTCACAATGTATCTGTTTTCTGTGTCTTTTTGGGCTTTTCAAGGCGAGAAAAGGCGTTTGGGGCAGTTTCAGCATGATTTACGCATGGGAAAGCTGATTTACCTGTTTTCTTCAATTTGAAGCAATTTTTCCATAAAATATTGCTTATTCTTGTTAGAATTGAGTCGAAACATGATGTTTCAACACGATATAATGAGTTTTGGTTATGTTCTGTAGATTCACAATGTATCTGTTTTCTGTGTCTTTTTGGGCTTTTCAAGGCGAGAAAAGGCGTTTGGGGCAGTTTCAGCATGATTTACGCATGGGAAAGCTGATTTACCTGTTTTCTTCAATTTGAAGCAATTTTTCCATAAAATATTGCTTATTCTTGTTAGAATTGAGTCGAAACATGATGTTTCAACACGATATAATGAGTTTTGGTTATGTTCTGTAGATTCACAATGTATCTGTTTTCTGTGTCTTTCTCTTCTTTTCAAGGCGAGAAAAGGCGTTTGGGGCAGTTTCAGCATGATTTACGCATGGGAAAGCTGATTTACCTGTTTTCTTCAATTTGAAGCAATTTTTCCATAAAATATTGCTTATTCTTGTTAGAATTGAGTCGAAACATGATGTTTCAACACGATATAATGAGTTTTGGTTATGTTCTGTAGATTCACAATGTATCTGTTTTCTGTGTCTTTTTGGGCTTTTCAAGGCGAGAAAAGGCGTTTGGGGCAGTTTCAGCATGATTTACGCATGGGAAAGCTGATTTACCTGTTTTCTTCAATTTGAAGCAATTTTTTCATAAAATATTGCTTATTCTTGTTAGAATTGAGTCAAAAGATGATGTTTCAACACGATATAATGAGTTTTGGTTATGTTCTGTAGATTCACAGTGTATCTGTTTTCTGTGTCTTTTTGGGCTTTTCAAGGCGAGAAAAGGCGTTTGGGGCAGTTTCAGCATGATTTACGCATGGGAAAGCTGATTTACCTGTTTTCTTCAATTTGAAGCAATTTTTCCATAAAAAATTGCTTATTCTTGTTAGAATTGAGTCGGAACATGATGTTTCAACACGATATAATGAGTTTTGGTTATGTTCTGTAGATTTACAGTGTATCTGTTTTCTGTGTCTTTTTGGGCTTTTCAAGGCGAGAAAAGGCGTTTGGGGCAGTTTCAGCATGATTTACGCATGGGAAAGCTGATTTACCTTTTTTCTTCAATTAGAAGCAATTTTTCCATAAAATATTGCTTATTCTTGTTAGAATTGAGTCGAAACATGATGTTTCAACACGATATAATGAGTTTTGGTTATGTTCTGTAGATTCACAATGTATCTGTTTTCTGTGTCTTTTTGGGCTTTTCAAGGCGAGAAAAGGCGTTTGGGGCAGTTTCAGCATGATTTACGCATGGGAAAGCTGATTTACCTGTTTTCTTCATTTTGAAGCAATTTTTCCATAAAATATTGCTTATTCTTGTTAGAATTGAGTCGAAACATGATGTTTCAACACGATATAATGAGTTTTGGTTATGTTCTGTAGATTCACAATGTATCTGTTTTCTGTGTCTTTTTGGGCTTTTCAAGGCGAGAAAAGGCGTTTGGGGCAGTTTCAGCATGATTTACGCATGGGAAAGCTGATTTACCTGTTTTCTTCAATTTAAAGCAATTTTTCCATAAAATATTGCTTATTCTTGTTAGAATTGAGTCGAAACATGATGTTTCAACACGATATAATGAGTTTTGGTTATGTTCTGTAGATTCACAATGTATCTGTTTTCTGTGTCTTTTTGGGCTTTTCAAGGCGAGAAAAGGCGTTTGGGGCAGTTTCAGCATGATTTACGCATGGGAAAGCTGATTTACCTGTATTCTACAATCAGAAGCAATTTTTCCATAAAATATTGCTTATTCTTGTTAGAATTGAGTCGAAACATGATGTTTCAACACGATATAATGAGTTTTGGTTATGTTCTGTAGATTCACAATGTATCTGTTTTCTGTGTCTTTTTGGGCTTTTCAAGGCGAGAAAAGGCGTTTGGGGCAGTTTCAGCATGATTTACGCATGGGAAAGCTGATTTACCTGTTTTCTTCAATTTGAAGCAATTTTTCCATAAAATATTGCTTATTCTTGTTAGAATTGAGTCGAAACATGATGTTTCAACACGATATAATGAGTTTTGGTTATGTTCTGTAGATTCACAATGTATCTGTTTTCTGTGTCTTTTTGGGCTTTTCAAGGCGAGAAAAGGCGTTTGGGGCAGTTTCAGCATGATTTACGCATGGGAAAGCTGATTTACCTGTTTTCTTCAATTTGAAGCAATTTTTCCATAAAATATTGCTTATTCTTGTTAGAATTGAGTCGAAACATGATGTTTCAACACGATATAATGAGTTTTGGTTATGTTCTGTAGATTCACAATGTATCTGTTTTCTGTGTCTTTTTGGGCTTTTCAAGGCGAGAAAAGGCGTTTGGGGCAGTTTCAGCATGATTTACGCATGGGAAAGCTGATTTACCTGTTTTCTTCCATTCAGAAGCATTTTTTCCACTAAATATTGCTTATTCTTGTTAGAATTGAGTCGAAACATGATGTTTCAACACGATATAATGAGTTTTGGTTATGTTCTGTAGATTCACAATGTATCTGTTTTCTGTGTCTTTTTGGGCTTTTCAAGGCGAGAAAAGGCGTTTGGGGCAGTTTCAGCATGATTTACGCATGGGAAAGCTGATTTACCTGTTTTCTTCAATTTGAAGCAATTTTTCCATAAAATATTGCTTATTCTTGTTAGAATTGAGTCGAAACATGATGTTTCAACACGATATAATGAGTTTTGGTTATGTTCTGTAGATTCACAATGTATCTGTTTTCTGTGTCTTTTTGGGCTTTTCAAGGCGAGAAAAGGCGTTTGGGGCAGTTTCAGCATGATTTACGCATGGGAAAGCTGATTTACCTGTTTTCAATTTGAAGCAATTTTTCCATAAAATATTGCTTATTCTTGTTAGAATTGAGTCGAAACATGATGTTTCAACACGATATAATGAGTTTTGGTTATGTTCTGTAGATTCACAATGTATCTGTTTTCTGTGTCTTTTTGGGCTTTTCAAGGCGAGAAAAGGCGTTTGGGGCAGTTTCAGCATGATTTACGCATGGGAAAGCTGATTTACCTGTTTTCTTCAATTTGAAGCAATTTTTCCATAAAATATTGCTTATTCTTGTTAGAATTGAGTCGAAACATGATGTTTCAACACGATATAATGAGTTTTGGTTATGTTCTGTAGATTCACAATGTATCTGTTTTCTGTGTCTTTTTGGGCTTTTCAAGGCGAGAAAAGGCGTTTGGGGCAGTTTCAGCATGATTTACGCATGGGAAAGCTGATTTACCTCTCTTGTCCATTCTGAAGCAATTTTTCCATAAAATATTGCTTATTCTTGTTAGAATTGAGTCGAAACATGATGTTTCAACACGATATAATGAGTTTTGGTTATGTTCTGTAGATTCACAATGTATCTGTTTTCTGTGTCTTTGTCTCGCCTTTCTTTTCAAGGCGAGAAAAGGCGTTTGGGGCAGTTTCAGCATGATTTACGCATGGGAAAGCTGATTTACCTGTTTTCTTCAATTTGAAGCAATTTTTCCATAAAATATTGCTTATTCTTGTTAGAATTGAGTCGAAACATGATGTTTCAACACGATATAATGAGTTTTGGTTATGTTCTGTAGATTCACAATGTATCTGTTTTCTGTGTCTTTTTGGGCTTTTCAAGGCGAGAAAAGGCGTTTGGGGCAGTTTCAGCATGATTTACGCATGGGAAAGCTGATTTACCTGTTTTCTTCAATTTGAAGCAATTTTTCCATAAAATATTGCTTATTCTTGTTAGAATTGAGTCGAAACATGATGTTTCAACACGATATAATGAGTTTTGGTTATGTTCTGTAGATTCACAATGTATCTGTTTTCTGTGTCTTTTTGGGCTTTTCAAGGCGAGAAAAGGCGTTTGGGGCAGTTTCAGCATGATTTACGCATGGGAAAGCTGATTTACCTGTTTTCTTCAATTTGAAGCAATTTTTCCATAAAATATTGCTTATTCTTGTTAGAATTGAGTCGAAACATGATGTTTCAACACGATATAATGAGTTTTGGTTATGTTCTGTAGATTCACAATGTATCTGTTTTCTGTGTCTTTTTGGGCTTTTCAAGGCGAGAAAAGGCGTTTGGGGCAGTTTCAGCATGATTTACGCATGGGAAAGCTGATTTACCTGTTTTCTTCAATTTGAAGCAATTTTTCCATAAAATATTGCTTATTCTTGTTAGAATTGAGTCGAAACATGATGTTTCAACACGATATAATGAGTTTTGGTTATGTTCTGTAGATTCACAATGTATCTGTTTTCTGTGTCTTTTTGGGCTTTTCAAGGCGAGAAAAGGCGTTTGGGGCAGTTTCAGCATGATTTACGCATGGGAAAGCTGATTTACCTGTTTTCTTCAATTTGAAGCAATTTTTCCATAAAATATTGCTTATTCTTGTTAGAATTGATTCGAAACATGATGTTTCAACACGATATAATGAGTTTTGGTTATGTTCTGTAGATTCACAATGTATCTGTTTTCTGTGTCTTTTTGGGCTTTTCAAGGCGAGAAAAGGCGTTTGGGGCAGTTTCAGCATGATTTACGCATGGGAAAGCTGATTTACCTGTTTACTTAAAATAGAAGCAATTTTTCCATAAAATATTGCTTATTCTTGTTAGAATTGAGTCGAAACATGATGTTTCAACACGATATAATGAGTTTTGGTTATGTTCTGTAGATTCACAATGTATCTGTTTTCTGTGTCTTTTTGGGCTTTTCAAGGCGAGAAAAGGCGTTTGGGGCAGTTTCAGCATGATTTACGCATGGGAAAGCTGATTTACCTGTTTTCTTCAATTTGAAGCAATTTTTCCATAAAATATTGCTTATTCTTGTTAGAATTGAGTCGAAACATGATGTTTCAACACGATATAATGAGTTTTGGTTATGTTCTGTAGATTCACAATGTATCTGTTTTCTGTGTCTTTTTGGGCTTTTCAAGGCGAGAAAAGGCGTTTGGGGCAGTTTCAGCATGATTTACGCATGGGAAAGCTGATTTACCTGTTTTTTTTCAATTTGAAGCAATTTTTCCATAAAATATTGCTTATTCTTGTTAGAATTGAGTCGAAACATGATGTTTCAACACGATATAATGAGTTTTGGTTATGTTCTGTAGATTCACAATGTATCTGTTTTCTGTGTCTTTTTGGGCTTTTCAAGGCGAGAAAAGGCGTTTGGGGCAGTTTCAGCATGATTTACACATGGGAAAGCTGATTTACCTGTTTTCTTCAATTTGAAGCAATTTTTTTCATAAAATATTGCTTATTCTTGTTAGAATTGAGTCGAAACATGATGTTTCAACACGATATAATGAGTTTTGGTTATGTTCTGTAGATTCACAATGTATCTGTTTTCTGTGTCTTTTTGGGCTTTTCAAGGCGAGAAAAGGCGTTTGGGGCAGTTTCAGCATGATTTACGCATGGGAAAGCTGATTTACCTGTTTTCTTCAATTTGAAGCAATTTTTCCATAAAATATTGCTTATTCTTGTTAGAATTGAGTCGAAACATGATGTTTCAACACGATATAATGAGTTTTGGTTATGTTCTGTAGATTCACAATGTATCTGTTTTCTGTGTCTTTTTGGGCTTTTCAAGGCGAGAAAAGGCGTTTGGGGCAGTTTCAGCATGATTTACGCATGGGAAAGCTGATTTACCTGTTTTCTTCAATTTGAAGCAATTTTTCCATAAAATATTGCTTATTCTTGTTAGAATTGAGTCGAAACATGATGTTTCAACACGATATAATGAGTTTTGGTTATGTTCTGTAGATTCACAATGTATCTGTTTTCTGTGTCTTTTTGGGCTTTTCAAGGCGAGAAAAGGCGTTTGGGGCAGTTTCAGCATGATTTACGCATGGGAAAGCTGATTTACCTGTTTTCTTCAATTTGAAGCAATTTTTCCATAAAATATTGCTTATTCTTGTTAGAATTGAGTCGAAACATGATGTTTCAACACGATATAATGAGTTTTGGTTATGTTCTGTAGATTCACAATGTATCTGTTTTCTGTGTCTTTTTGGGCTTTTCAAGGCGAGAAAAGGCGTTTGGGGCAGTTTCAGCATGATTTACGCATGGGAAAGCTGATTTACCTGTTTTCTTCAATTTGAAGCAATTTTTCCATAAAATATTGCTTATTCTTGTTAGAATTGAGTCGAAACATGATGTTTCAACACGATATAATGAGTTTTGGTTATGTTCTGTAGATTCACAATGTATCTGTTTTCTGTGTCTTTTTGGGCTTTTCAAGGCGAGAAAAGGCGTTTGGGGCAGTTTCAGCATGATTTACACATGGGAAAGCTGATTTACCTGTTTTCTTCAATTTGAAGCAATTTTTCCACAAAATATTGCTTATTCTTGCTAGAATTGAGTCGGAACATGATGTTTCAACACGATATAATGAGTTTTGGTTATGTGCTGTAGATTCACAATGTATCTGTTTTCTGTGTCTTTTGGGTAGCTTTTCAAGGCGTATAGTGTTGCTGTTTGGGGCAGTTTCCAGCAGCATGATTTACGCATGGGAAAAAGCTGATTTACCTGTTTTCTTCTCAATTTGAAGCAATTTTTTCCATAAAATATTGCTTATTCTTGTTAGGAATTGAGTCGGAAACATGATGTTTCAACACGATATAATGAGTTTTGGTTATGTTCTTGTAGATTCACAATGTATCTTGTTTTCTGTGTCTTTTGGGCTTTTTCAAGGCGAGAAAAAGATGTTTTGTAAGCAGTTTCAGCATGATTTGATGCATGGGAAAGCTGGATTTTACCTGTTTTCTTTCAATTTGAAGCAATTTTTCCATAAAATATTGCTTATTCTTTGTTAGGAATTGAGTCGAAACATGATGTTTCAACACGATATAATGAGTTTTGGTTATGTTCTGTAGATCTCAAGCAATGTATCTGTTTTCTCTGTGTCTTTTTGGGCTTTTCAAGGCGAGAAAAGGCGTTTGGGGCAAGTTTCCAGCATGATTTACGCATTGGGAAAGCTGCAGATTTACCTGTTTTCTTCAATTTGAAGCAATTTTTCCATAAAATATTGCTTATTCTTGTTAGAATTGAGTCGAAACATGATGTTTCAACACGATATAATGAGTTTTGGTTATGTTCTGTAGATTCACAATGTATCTGTTTTCAGTGTCTTTTTGGGCTTTTCAAGGCGAGAAAAGGCGTTTGGGGCAGTTTCAGCATGATTTACGCATGGGAAAGCTGATTTACCTGTTTTCTTCAATTTGAAGCAATTTTTCCATAAAATATTGCTTATTCTTGTTAGATTTAGAGTCGAAACATGATGTTTCAACACGATATAATGAGTTTTGCTTATGTTCTGTAGATTCACAATGTATCTGTTTTCTGTGTCTTTTTGGGCTTTTCAAGGCGAGAAAAGGCGTTTGGGGCAGTTTCAGCATGATTTACGCATGGGAAAGCTGATTTACCTGTTTTCTTCAATTTGAAGCAATTTTTACATAAAATATTGCTTATTCTTGTTAGAATTGAGTCGAAACATGATGTTTCAACACGATATAATGAGTTTTGGTTATGTTCTGTAGATTCACAGTGTATCTTTTTTTTGTCTCACTTTGGGCTTTTCAAGGCGAGAAAAGGCGTTTGGGGCAGTTTCAGCATGATTTACGCATGGGAAAGCTGATTTACCTGTTTTCTTCAATTTGAAGCAATTTTTCTTCAAAATATTGCTTATTCTTGTTAGAATTGAGTCGAAACATGATGATTCAAAACGATATAATGAGTTTTGGTTATGTTATGTAGATTCACAAGGTATCTGACTTCTGTGTCTCCTTGGGCTTTTCAAGGCGAGAAAAGGCGTTTGGGGCAGTTTCAGCATGATTTACGCATGGGAAAGCTGATTTACCTGTTTTCTTCAATTTGAAGCAATTTTTCCACAAAATATTGCTTATTCTTGTTAGAATTGAGTCGAAACATGATGTTTCAACACGATATAATGAGTTTTGGTTATGTTCTGTAGATTCACAATGTATCGGTTTTCTGTGTCTTTGGGCTTTTCAAGGCAGAAAAGGCGTTTGGGGCAGTTTCAGCATGATTTACGCATGGGAAAGCTGATTTACATGTATTCTCCATTAAGAAGCAATTTTTCCATAAAATATTGCTTATTCTTGTTAGAATTGAGTCGAAACATGATGTTTCAACACGATATAATGAGTTTTGGTTATGTTCTGTAGATTCACAATGTATCTGTTTTCTGTGTCTTTTTGGGCTTTTCAAGGCGAGAAAAGGAGTTTGGGGCAGTTTAAGCATGATTTAAACATGGGAAATCTGATTTACCTGTTTTATTCAATTCCGAAGCAATTTTTCCACAAAATATTGCTTATTCTTGTTAGAATTGAGTCGAAACATGATGTTTCAACACGATATAATGAGTTTTGGTTATGTTCTGTAGATTCACAATGTATCTGTTTTCTGTGTCCTTTTGGGCTTTTCAAGGCGAGAAAAGGCGTTTGGGGCAGTTTCAGCATGATTTACGCATGGGAAAGCTGATTTACCTGTTTTCTTCAATTTGAAGCAATTTTTCCATAAAATATTGCTTATTCTTGTTAGAATTGAGTCGAAACATGATGTTTCAACACGATATAATGAGTTTTGGTTATGTTCTGTAGATTCACAATGTATCTGTTTTCTGTCTATTTTTGCTTTTCAAGGCGAGAAAAGGCGTTTGGGGCAGTTTCAGCATGATTTACACATGGGAAAGCTGATTTACCTGTTTTCTTCAATTTGAAGCAATTTTTCCACAAAATATTGCTTATTCTTTTTAGAATTGAGTCGAAACATGATGTTTCAACACGATATAATGAGTTTTGGTTATGTTCTGTAGATTCACAATGTATCTGTTTTCTGTGTCTTTTTGGGCTTTTCAAGGCGAGAAAAGGCGTTTGGGGCAGTTTCAGCATGATTTACGCATGGGAAAGCTGATTTACCTGTTTTCTTCAATTTGAAGCAATTTTTCCACAAAATATTGCTTATTCTTGTTAGAATTGAGTCGAAACATGATGTTTCAACACGATATAATGAGTTTTGGTTATGTTCTGTAGATTCACAATGTATCTGTTTTCTGTGTCTTTTTGGGCTTTTCAAGGCGAGAAAAGGCGTTTGGGGCAGTTTCAGCATGATTTACGCATGGGAAAGCTGATTTACCTGTTTTCTTCAATTTGAAGCAATTTTTCCATAAAATATTGCTTATTCTTGTTAGAATTGAGTCGAAACATGATGTTTCAACACGATATAATGAGTTTTGGTTATGTTCTGTAGATTCACAATGTATCTGTTTTCTGTGTCTTTTTGGGCTTTTCAAGGCGAGAAAAGGCGTTTGGGGCAGTTTCAGCATGATTTACGCATGGGAAAGCTGATTTACCTCTCTTGTCCATTCAGAAGCAATTTTTCCACAAAATATTGCTTATTCTTGTTAGAATTGAGTCGAAACATGATGTTTCAACACGATATAATGAGTTTTGGTTATGTTCTGTAGATTCACAATGTATCTGTTTTCTGTGTCTGATTGGGCTTTTCAAGGCGAGAAAAGGCGTTTGGGGCAGTTTCAGCATGATTTACGCATGGGAAAGCTGATTTACCTGTTTTCTTCTAATTTGAAGCAATTTTTCCACAAAATATTGCTTATTCTTGTTAGAATTGAGTCGAAACATGATGTTTCAACACGATATAATGAGTTTTGGTTATGTTCTGTAGATTCACAATGTATCTGTTTTCTGTGTCTTTTTGGGCTTTTCAAGGCGAGAAAAGGCGTTTGGGGCAGTTTCAGCATGATTTAAGCATGGGAAAGCTGATTTACCTGTTTTCTTCAATTTGAAGCAATTTTTCCACAAAATATTGCTTATTCTTGTTAGAATTGAGTCGAAACATGATGTTTCAACACTATATAATGAGTTTTGGTTATGTTCTGTAGATTCACAATGTATCTGTTTTCTGTGTCTTTTTGGCTTTTCAAGGCGAGAAAAGGCGTTTGGGGCAGTTTCAGCATGATTTACACATGGGAAAGCTGATTTACCTGTTTTCTTCAATTTGAAGCAATTTTTCCATAAAATATTGCTTATTCTTGTTAGAATTGAGTCGAAACATGATGTTTCAACACGATATAATGAGTTTTGGTTATGTTCTGTAGATTCACAATGTATCTGTTTTCTGTGTCTTTTGGGCTTTTCAAGGCGAGAAAAGGCGTTTGGGGCAGTTTCAGCATGATTTACGCATGGGAAAGCTGATTTACCTGTTTTCTTCAATTTGAAGCAATTTTTCCACAAAATATTGCTTATTCTTGTTAGAATTGAGTCGAAACATGATGTTTCAACACGATATAATGAGTTTTGGTTATGTTCTGTAGATTCACAATGTATCTGTTTTCTGTGTCTTTGGGCTTTTCAAGGCGAGAAAAGGCGTTTGGGGCAGTTTCAGCATGATTTACACATGGGAAAGCTGATTTACCTGTTTTTTACAATTTGAAGCAATTTTTCCACAAAATATTGCTTATTCTTGTTAGAATTGAGTCGAAACATGATGTTTCAACACGATATAATGAGTTTTGGTTATGTTCTGTAGATTCACAATGTATCTGTTTTCTGTGTCTTTTTGGGCTTTTCAAGGCGAGAAAAGGCGTTTGGGGCAGTTTCAGCATGATTTACGCATGGGAAAGCTGATTTACCTGTTTTCTTCAATTTGAAGCAATTTTTCCACAAAATATTGCTTATTCTTGTTAGAATTGAGTCGAAACATGATGTTTCAACACGATATAATGAGTTTTGGTTATGTTCTGTAGATTCACAATGTATCTGTTTTCTGTGTCTTTTTGGGCTTTTCAAGGCGAGAAAAGGCGTTTGGGGCAGTTTCAGCATGATTTACGCATGGGAAAGCTGATTTACCTGTTTTCTTCAATTTGAAGCAATTTTTCCACAAAATATTGCTTATTCTTGTTAGAATTGAGTCGAAACATGATGTTTCAACACGATATAATGAGTTTTGGTTATGTTCTGTAGATTCACAATGTATCTGTTTTCTGTGTCTTTTTGGGCTTTTCAAGGCGAGAAAAGGCGTTTGGGGCAGTTTCAGCATGATTTACGCATGGGAAAGCTGATTTACCTGTTTTCTTCAATTTGAAGCAATTTTTCCACAAAATATTGCTTATTCTTGTTAGAATTGAGTCGAAACATGATGTTTCAACACGATATAATGAGTTTTGGTTATGTTCTGTAGATTCACAATGTATCTGTTTTCTGTGTCTTTGTCTCGCCTTTCTTTTCAAGGCGAGAAAAGGCGTTTGGGGCAGTTTCAGCATGATTTACGCATTGGAAAGCTGATTTACCTTTTTTATTCCATTTAGAAGCAATTTTTCCACAAAATATTGCTTATTCTTGTTAGAATTGAGTCGAAACATGATGTTTCAACACGATATAATGAGTTTTGGTTATGTTCTGTAGATTCACAATGTATCTGTTTTCTGTGTCTTTTTGGGCTTTTCAAGGCGAGAAAAGGCGTTTGGGGCAGTTTCAGCATGATTTACGCATGGGAAAGCTGATTTACCTGTTTTCTTCAATTTGAAGCAATTTTTCTTCAAAATATTGCTTATTCTTGTTAGAATTGAGTCGAAACATGATGTTTCAACACGATATAATGAGTTTTGGTTATGTTCTGTGGATTCACAATGTATCTGTTTTCTGTGTCTTTTTGGGCTTTTCAAGGCGAGAAAAGGCGTTTGGGGCTGTTTCAGCATGATTTACACATGGGAAAGCTGATTTACCTGTTTTCTTCAATTTGAAGCAATTTTTCCACAAAATATTGCTTATTCTTGTTAGAATTGAGTCGAAACATGATGTTTCAACACGATATAATGAGTTTTGGTTATGTTCTGTAGATTCACAATGTATCTGTTTTCTGTGTCTTTTTGGGCTTTTCAAGGCGAGAAAAGGCGTTTGGGGCAGTTTCAGCATGATTTACGCATGGGAAAGCTGATTTACCTGTTTTCTTCAATTTGAAGCAATTTTTCCACAAAATATTGCTTATTCTTGTTAGAATTGAGTCGAAACATGATGTTTCAACACGATATAATGAGTTTTGGTTATGTTCTGTAGATTCACAATGTATCTGTTTTCTGTGTCTTTTTGGCTTTTCAAGGCGAGAAAAGGCGTTTGGGGCAGTTTCAGCATGATTTACGCATGGGAAAGCTGATTTACCTCTCTTGTCCATTCAGAAGCATTTTTTTCTTCAAAATATTGCTTATTCTTGTTAGAATTGAGTCGAAACATGATGTTTCAACACGATATAATGAGTTTTGGTTATGTTCTGTAGATTCACAATGTATCTGTTTTCTGTGTCTTTTTGGGCTTTTCAAGGCGAGAAAAGGCGTTTGGGGCAGTTTCAGCATGATTTACACATGGGAAAGCTGATTTACCTGTTTTCTTCAATTTGAAGCAATTTTTCCAAAAAAATATTGAGTATTCTTGTTAGAATTGAGTCGAAACATGATGTTTCAACACGATATAATGAGTTTTGTTATGTTCTGTAGATTCACAATGTATCTGTTTTCTGTGTCTTTTTGGGCTTTTCAAGGCGAGAAAAGGCGTTTGGGGCAGTTTCAGCATGATTTACGCATGGGAAAGCTGATTTACCTCTATTGTCCATTCAGAAGCAATTTTTCTTCAAAATATTGCTTATTCTTGTTAGAATTGAGTCGAAACATGATGTTTCAACACGATATAATGAGTTTTGGTTATGTTCTGTAGATTCACAATGTATCTGTTTTCTGTGTCTTTTGGGGCTTTTCAAGGCGAGAAAAGGCGTTTGGGGCAGTTTCAGCATGATTTACACATGGGAAAGCTGATTTACCTGTTTTATTCAATTTGAAGCATTTTTTCTTCAAAATATTGCTTATTCTTGTTAGAATTGAGTCGAAACATGATGTTTCAACACGATATAATGAGTTTTGGTTATGTTCTGTAGATTCACAATGTATCTGTTTTCTGTGTCTTTTTGGGCTTTTCAAGGCGAGAAAAGGCGTTTGGGGCAGTTTCAGCATGATTTACGCATGGGAAAGCTGATTTACCTGTTTTCTTCAATTTGAAGCAATTTTTCCACAAAATATTGCTTATTCTTGTTAGAATTGAGTCGAAACATGATGTTTCAACACGATATAATGAGTTTTGGTTATGTTCTGTAGATTCACAATGTATCTGTTTTCTGTGTCTTTTTGGGCTTTTCAAGGCGAGAAAAGGCGTTTGGGGCAGTTTCAGCATGATTTACGCATGGGAAAGCTGATTTACCTGTTTTCTTCAATTTGAAGCAATTTTTCCACAAAATATTGCTTATTCTTGTTAGAATTGAGTCGAAACATGATGTTTCAACACGATATAATGAGTTTTGGTTATGTTCTGTAGATTCACAATGTATCTGTTTTCTGTGTCTTTTTGGGCTTTTCAAGGCGAGAGAAGGCGTTTGGGGCAGTTTCAGCATGATTTACGCATGGGAAAGCTGATTTACCTGTTTTCTTCAATTCAGAAGCATTTTTTCTTCAAAATATTGCTTATTCTTTTTAGAATTGAGTCGAAACATGATGTTTCAACACGATATAATGAGTTTTGGTTATGTTCTGTAGATTCACAATGTATCTGTTTTCTGTGTCTTTTTGGGCTTTTCAAGGCGAGAAAAGGCGTTTGGGGCAGTTTCAGCATGATTTACACATGGGAAAGCTGATTTACCTGTTTTCTTCAATTTGAAGCAATTTTTCTTCAAAATATTTCTTATTCTTGGTAGAAATGAGTCGAAACATGATGTTTCAACACGATATAATGAGTTTTGGTTATGTTCTGTAGATTCACATTGTATCTGTTTTCTGTGTCTTTTTGGGCTTTTCAAGGCGAGAAAAGGCGTTTGGGGCAGTTTCAGCATGATTTACACATGGGAAAGCTGATTTACCTGTTTTCTTCAATTTGAAGCAATTTTTTCCACAAAATATTGATTATTCTTGTTAGAATTGAGTCGGAACATGATGTTTTAACAAGATATAATGACTTTTGGTTATGTTCTGTAGATTCACAATGTATCTGTTTTCTGTGTCTTTTTGGGCTTTTCAAGGCGAGAAAAGGCGTTTGGGGCAGTTTCAGCATGATTTACGCATGGGAAAGCTGATTTACCTGATTTCGTCCAGTCAGAAGCATTTTTTCTTCAAAATATTGCTTATTCTTGTTAGAATTGAGTCGAAACATGATGTTTCAACACGATATAATGAGTTTTGGTTATGTTCTGTAGATTCACAATGTATCTGTTTTCTGTGTCTTTTTGGGCTTTTCAAGGCGAGAAAAGGCGTTTGGGGCAGTTTCAGCATGATTTACGCATGGGAAAGCTGATTTACCTCTCTTGTCCATTCAGAAGCATTTTTTCCATAAAATATTGCTTATTCTTGTTAGAATTGAGTCGAAACATGATGTTTCAACACGATATAATGAGTTTTGGTTATGTTCTGTAGATTCACAATGTATCTGTTTTCTGTGTCTTTTGGGCTTTTCAAGGCGAGAAAAGGCGTTTGGGGCAGTTTCAGCATGATTTACGCATGGGAAAGCTGATTTACCTGTTTTCTTCAATTTGAAGCAATTTTTCCACAAAATATTGCTTATTCTTGTTAGAATTGAGTCGAAACATGATGTTTCAACACGATATAATGAGTTTTGGTTATGTTCTGTAGATTCACAATGTATCTGTTTTCTGTGTCTTTTTGGGCTTTTCAAGGCGAGAAAAGGCGTTTGGGGCAGTTTCAGCATGATTTACGCATGGGAAAGCTGATTTACCTGTTTTCTTCAATTTGAAGCAATTTTTCCACAAAATATTGCTTATTCTTGTTAGAATTGAGTCGAAACATGATGTTTCAACACGATATAATGAGTTTTGGTTATGTTCTGTAGATTCACAATGTATCTGTTTTCTGTGTCTTTTTGGGCTTTTCAAGGCGAGAAAAGGCGTTTGGGGCAGTTTCAGCATGATTTACGCATGGGAAAGCTGATTTACCTGTTTTCTTCAATTTGAAGCAATTTTTCCATAAAATATTGCTTATTCTTGTTAGAATTGAGTCGGAACATGATGTTTCAACACGATATATTGATTTTTGGTTATGTTCTGTAGATTCACAATGTATCTGTTTTCTGTGTCTTTTTGGGCTTTTCAAGGCGAGAAAAGGCGTTTGGGGCAGTTTCAGCATGATTTACGCATGGGAAAGCTGATTTACCTGTTTTCTTCAATTTGAAAGCAGTTTTTCAACAAAATATTGCTTATTCTTGTTAGAATTGAGTCGAAACATGATGTTTCAACACGATATAATGAGTTTTGGTTATGTTCTGTAGATTCACAATGTATCTGTTTTCTGTGTCTTTTGGGGCTTTTCAAGGCGAGAAAAGGCGTTTGGGGCAGTTTCAGCATGATTTACGCATGGGAAAGCTGATTTACCTGTTTTCTTCAATTTGAAGCAATTTTTCTTCAAAATATTGCTTATTCTTGTTAGAATTGAGTCGAAACATGATGTTTCAACACGATATAATGAGTTTTGGTTATGTTCTGTAGATTCACAATGTATCTGTTTTCTGTGTCTTTTTGGGCTTTTCAAGGCGAGAAAAGGCGTTTGGGGCAGTTTCAGCATGATTTACGCATGGGAAAGCTGATTTACCTGTTATCTTCAAATTGAAGAAATTTATCAAAAAAATATAGATTATTCTTGTTAGAATTGAGTGGAAACATGATGTTTCAACACGATATAATGAGTTTTGGTTATGTTCTGTAGATTCACAATGTATCTGTTTTCTGTGTATTTTCGGGATTTAAAAGGCGAGAAAAGGCGTTTGGGGCAGTTTCAGCATGATTTACGCATGGGAAAGCTGATTTACCTGTTTTGTTCTCAATTTGAAGCAATTTTTCCATAAAATATTGCTTATTCTTGTTAGAATTGAGTCGAAACATGATGTTTCAACACGATATAATGAGTTTTGGTTATGTTCTGTAGATTCACAATGTATCTGTTTTCTGTGTCTTTTTGGGCTTTTCAAGGCGAGAAAAGGCGTTTGGGGCAGTTTCAGCATGATTTACGCATGGGAAAGCTGATTTACCTGTTTTCTTCAATTTGAAGCAATTTTTTACACAAAATATTGCTTATTCTTGTTAGAATTGAGTCGAAACATGATGTTTCAACACGATATAATGAGTTTTGGTTATGTTCTGTAGATTCACAATGTATCTGTTTTCTGTGTCTTTGTCTCGCCTTTCTTTTCAAGGCGAGAAAAGGCGTTTGGGGCAGTTTCAGCATGATTTACGCATGGGAAAGCTGATTTACCTGTGTTCTACATTGAGAAGCAATTTTTCCACAAAATATTGCTTATTCTTGTTAGAATTGAGTCGAAACATGATGTTTCAACACGATATAATGAGTTTTGGTTATGTTCTGTAGATTCACAATGTATCTGTTTTCTGTGTCTTTTTGGGCTTTTCAAGGCGAGAAAAGGCGTTTGGGGCAGTTTCAGCATGATTTACACATGGGAAAGCTGATTTACCTGTTTTCTTCAATTTGAAGCAATTTTTCCACAAAATATTGCTTATTCTTGTTAGAATTGAGTCGAAACATGATGTTTCAACACGATATAATGAGTTTTGGTTATGTTCTGTAGATTCACAATGTATCTGTTTTCTGTGTCTTTTGGGCTTTTCAAGGCGAGAAAAGGCGTTTGGGGCAGTTTCAGCATGATTTACGCATGGGAAAGCTGATTTACCTGTTTTCTTCAATTTGAAGCAATTTTTCCATAAAATATTGCTTATTCTTGTTAGAATTGAGTCGAAACATGATGTTTCAACACGATATAATGAGTTTTGGTTATGTTCTGTAGATTCACAATGTATCTGTTTTCTGTGTCTTTTTGGCTTTTCAAGGCGAGAAAAGGCGTTTGGGGCAGTTTCAGCATGATTTACGCATGGGAAAGCTGATTTACCTGTTTTCTTCAATTTGAAGCAATTTTTCCACAAAATATTGCTTATTCTTGTTAGAATTGAGTCGAAACATGATGTTTCAACACGATATAATGAGTTTTGGTTATGTTCTGTAGATTCACAATGTATCTGTTTTCTGTGTCTTTTTGGGCTTTTCAAGGCGAGAAAAGGCGTTTGGGGCAGTTTCAGCATGATTTACGCATGGGAAAGCTGATTTACCTGTTTTCTTCAATTTGAAGCAATTTTTCCACAAAATATTGCTTATTCTTGTTAGAATTGAGTCGAAACATGATGTTTCAACACGATATAATGAGTTTTGGTTATGTTCTGTAGATTCACAATGTATCTGTTTTCTGTGTCTTTTTGGGCTTTTCAAGGCGAGAAAAGGCGTTTGGGGCAGTTTCAGCATGATTTACGCATGGGAAAGCTGATTTACCTGTTTTCTTCAATTTGAAGCAATTTTTCCATAAAATATTGCTTATTCTTGTTAGAATTGAGTCGAAACATGATGTTTCAACACGATATAATGAGTTTTGGTTATGTTCTGTAGATTCACAATGTATCTGTTTTCTGTGTCTTTTGGGCTTTTCAAGGCGAGAAAAGGCGTTTGGGGCAGTTTCAGCATGATTTACGCATGGGAAAGCTGATTTACCTGTTTTCTTCAATTTGAAGCAATTTTTCCACAAAATATTGCTTATTCTTGTTAGAATTGAGTCGAAACATGATGTTTCAACACGATATAATGAGTTTTGGTTATGTTCTGTAGATTCACAATGTATCTGTTTTCTGTGTCTTTTGGGCTTTTCAAGGCGAGAAAAGGCGTTTGGGGCAGTTTCAGCATGATTTACGCATGGGAAAGCTGATTTACCTGTTTTCTTCAATTTGAAGCAATTTTTCCACAAAATATTGCTTATTCTTGTTAGAATTGAGTCGAAACATGATGTTTCAACACGATATAATGAGTTTTGGTTATGTTCTGTAGATTCACAATGTATCTGTTTTCTGTGTCTTTTGGGCTTTTCAAGGCGAGAAAAGGCGTTTGGGGCAGTTTCAGCATGATTTACGCATGGGAAAGCTGATTTACCTGTTTTCTTCAATTTGAAGCAATTTTTCCACAAAATATTGCTTATTCTTGTTAGAATTGAGTCGAAACATGATGTTTCAACACGATATAATGAGTTTTGGTTATGTTCTGTAGATTCACAATGTATCTGTTTTCTGTGTCTTTTGGGCTTTTCAAGGCGAGAAAAGGCGTTTGGGGCAGTTTCAGCATGATTTACGCATGGGAAAGCTGATTTACCTGTTTTCTTCAATTTGAAGCAATTTTTCCACAAAATATTGCTTATTCTTGTTAGAATTGAGTCGAAACATGATGTTTCAACACGATATAATGAGTTTTGGTTATGTTCTGTAGATTCACAATGTATCTGTTTTCTGTGTCTTTTGGGCTTTTCAAGGCGAGAAAAGGCGTTTGGGGCAGTTTCAGCATGATTTACGCATGGGAAAGCTGATTTACCTGTTTTCCATTCAATTTGAAGCAATTTTTCTTCAAAATATTGCTTATTCTTGTTAGAATTGAGTCGAAACATGATGTTTCAACACGATATAATGAGTTTTGGTTATGTTCTGTAGATTCACAATGTATCTGTTTTCTGTGTCTTTTGGGCTTTTCAAGGCGAGAAAAAGGCGTTTGGGGCAGTTTCAGCATGATTTACGCATGGGAAAGCTGATTTACCTGTTTTCTTCAATTTGAAGCAATTTTTCCACAAAATATTGCTTATTCTTGTTAGAATTGAGTCGAAACATGATGTTTCAACACGATATAATGAGTTTTGGTTATGTTCTGTAGATTCACAATGTATCTGTTTTCTGTGTCTTTTGGGCTTTTCAAGGCGAGAAAAGTCGTTTGGGGCAGTTTCAGCATGATTTACGCATGGGAAAGCTGATTTACCTCTCTTGTCCATTCAATTTGAAGCATTTTTCTCCATAAAATATTGCTTATTCTTGTTAGAATTGAGTCGAAACATGATGTTTCAACACGATATAATGAGTTTTGGTTATGTTCTGTAGATTCACAATGTATCTGTTTTCTGTGTCTTTTTGGGCTTTTCAAGGCGAGAAAAGGCGTTTGGGGCAGTTTCAGCATGATTTACGCATGGGAAAGCTGATTTACCTGTTTTCTTCAATTTGAAGCAATTTTTCCACAAAATATTGCTTATTCTTGTTAGAATTGAGTCGAAACATGATGTTTCAACACGATATAATGAGTTTTGGTTATGTTCTGTAGATTCACAATGTATCTGTTTTCTGTGTCTTTTTGGGCTTTTCAAGGCGAGAAAAGGCGTTTGGGGCAGTTTCAGCATGATTTACGCATGGGAAAGCTGATTTACCTGTATTCTTCAATTAGAAGCATTTTTTCCACAAAATATTGCTTATTCTTGTTAGAATTGAGTCGAAACATGATGTTTCAACACGATATAATGAGTTTTGGTTATGTTCTGTAGATTCACAATGTATCTGTTTTCTGTGTCTTTTTGGGCTTTTCAAGGCGAGAAAAGGCGTTTGGGGCAGTTTCAGCATGATTTACGCATGGGAAAGCTGATTTACCTGTTTTCTTCAATTTGAAGCAATTTTTCCACAAAATATTGCTTATTCTTGTTAGAATTGATTCAACACGATATAATGAGTTTTGGTTATGTTCTGTAGATTCACAATGTATTTATTGTCTGTGTCTTTTTGGGCTTTTCAAGGCGAGAAAAGGCGTTTGGGGCAGTTTCAGCATGATTTACGCATGGGAAAGCTGATTTACCTGTTTTCTTCAATTTGAAGCAATTTTTTACACAAAATATTGCTTATTCTTGTTAGAATTGAGTCGAAACATGATGTTTCAACACGATATAATGAGTTTTGGTTATGTTCTGTAGATTCACAATGTATCTGTTTTCTGTGTCTTTTTGGGCTTTTCAAGGCGAGAAAAGGCGTTTGGGGCAGTTTCAGCATGATTTACGCATGGGAAAGCTGATTTACCTCTCTTGTCCATTCAGAAGCAATTTTTCCACAAAATATTGCTTATTCTTGTTAGAATTGAGTCGAAACATGATGTTTCAACACGATATAATGAGTTTTGGTTATGTTCTGTAGATTCACAATGTATCTGTTTTCTGTGTCTTTTTGGGCTTTTCAAGGCGAGAAAAGGCGTTTGGGGCAGTTTCAGCATGATTTACGCATGGGAAAGCTGATTTACCTGTTTTCTTCAATTTGAAGCAATTTTTCCACAAAATATTGCTTATTCTTGTTAGAATTGAGTCGAAACATGATGTTTCAACACGATATAATGAGTTTTGGTTATGTTCTGTAGATTCACAATGTATCTGTTTTCTGTGTCTTTTTGGGCTTTTCAAGGCGAGAAAAGGCGTTTGGGGCAGTTTCAGCATGATTTACGCATGGGAAAGCTGATTTACCTGTTTTCTTCAATTTGAAGCATTTTTTCTTCAAAATATTGCTTATTCTTGTTAGAATTGAGTCGAAACATGATGTTTCAACACGATATAATGAGTTTTGGTTATGTTCTGTAGATTCACAATGTATCTGTTTTCTGTCTTTTTGGGCTTTTCAAGGCGAGAAAAGGCGTTTGGGGCAGTTTCAGCATGATTTACGCATGGGAAAGCTGATTTACCTCTATTGTACAATAAGAAGCAATTTTTCCACAAAATATTGCTTATTCTTGTTAGAATTGAGTCGAAACATGATGTTTCAACACGATATAATGAGTTTTGGTTATGTTCTGTAGATTCACAATGTATCTGTTTTCTGTGTCTTTTTGGGCTTTTCAAGGCGAGAAAAGGCGTTTGGGGCAGTTTCAGCATGATTTACGCATGGGAAAGCTGATTTACCTGTTTTCTTCAATTTGAAGCAATTTTTCCATAAAATATTGCTTATTCTTGTTAGAATTGAGTCGAAACATGATGTTTCAACACGATATAATGAGTTTTGGTTATGTTCTGTAGATTCACAATGTATCTGTTTTCTGTGTCTTTTTGGGCTTTTCAAGGCGAGAAAAGGCGTTTGGGGCAGTTTCAGCATGGGAAAGCTGATTTACCTGTTTTCTTCAATTTGAAGCAATTTTTCCATAAAATATTGCTTATTCTTGTTAGAATTGAGTCGAAACATGATGTTTCAACACGATATAATGAGTTTTGGTTATGTTCTGTAGATTCACAATGTATCTGTTTTCTGTGTCTTTTTGGGCTTTTCAAGGCGAGAAAAGGCGTTTGGGGCAGTTTCAGCATGATTTACGCATGGGAAAGCTGATTTACCTGTTTTCTTCAATTTGAAGCAATTTTTCCATAAAATATTGCTTATTCTTGTTAGAATTGAGTCGAAACATGATGTTTCAACACGATATAATGAGTTTTGGTTATGTTCTGTAGATTCACAATGTATCTGTTTTCTGTGTAGGTTTGGGCTTTTCAAGGCGAGAAAAGGCGTTTGGGGCAGTTTCAGCATGATTTACGCATGGGAAAGCTGATTTACCTGTTTTCTTCAATTTGAAGCAATTTTTCCACAAAATATTGCTTATTCTTGTTAGAATTGAGTCGAAACATGATGTTTCAACACGATATAATGAGTTTTGGTTATGTTCTGTAGATTCACAATGTATCTGTTTTCTGTGTCTTTTTGGGCTTTTCAAGGCGAGAAAAGGCGTTTGGGGCAGTTTCAGCATGATTTACGCATGGGAAAGCTGATTTACCTGTTTTCTTCAATTTGAAGCAATTTTTCCACAAAATATTGCTTATTCTTGTTAGAATTGAGTCGAAACATGATGTTTCAACACGATATAATGAGTTTTGGTTATGTTCTGTAGATTCACAATGTATCTGTTTTCTGTGTCTTTTTGGGCTTTTCAAGGCGAGAAAAGGCGTTTGGGGCAGTTTCAGCATGATTTACGCATGGGAAAGCTGATTTACCTGTTTTCTTCAATTTGAAGCAATTTTTCCACAAAATATTGCTTATTCTTGTTAGAATTGAGTCGAAACATGATGTTTCAACACGATATAATGAGTTTTGGTTATGTTCTGTAGATTCACAATGTATCTGTTTTCTGTGTCTTTTGGGCTTTTCAAGGCGAGAAAAGGCGTTTGGGGCAGTTTCAGCATGATTTACGCATGGGAAAGCTGATTTACCTGTTTTCTTTCAGAAGCAATTTTTCCACAAAATATTGCTTATTCTTGTTAGAATTGCGTCGAAACATGATGTTTCAACACGATATAATGAGTTTTGATTATGTTCTGTAGATTCACAATGTATCTGTTTTCTGTGTCTTTTGGGTTTTTCAAGGCGAGAAAAGGCGTTTGGGGCAGTTTCAGCATGATTTACGCATGGGAAAGCTGATTTACCTGTTTTCTTCAATTTGAAGCAATTTTTCCACAAAATATTGCTTATTCTTGTTAGAATTGAGTCGAAACATGATGTTTCAACACGATATAATGAGTTTTGGTTATGTTCTGTAGATTCACAATGTATCTGTTTTCTGTGTCTTTTTGGGCTTTTCAAGGCGAGAAAAGGCGTTTGGGGCAGTTTCAGCATGATTTACGCATGGGAAAGCTGATTTACCTCTTTTGTCCATTCAGAAGCAATTTTTCCACAAAATATTGCTTATTCTTGTTAGAATTGAGTCGAAACATGATGTTTCAACACGATATAATGAGTTTTGGTTATGTTCTGTAGATTCACAATGTATCTGTTTTCTGTGTCTTTGGGCTTTTCAAGGCGAGAAAAGGCGTTTGGGGCAGTTTCAGCATGATTTACGCATGGGAAAGCTGATTTACCTGTTTTCAATTTGAAGCAATTTTTCCATAAAATATTGCTTATTCTTGTTAGAATTGAGTCGAAACATGATGTTTCAACACGATATAATGAGTTTTGGTTATGTTCTGTAGATTCACAATGTATCTGTTTTCTGTGTCTTTTTGGGCTTTTCAAGGCGAGAAAAGGCGTTTGGGGCAGTTTCAGCATGATTTACGCATGGGAAAGCTGATTTACCTGTTTTCTTCAATTTGAAGCATTTTTTCCACAAAATATTGCTTATTCTTGTTAGAATTGAGTCGGAACATGATGTTTCAACACGATATAATGAGTTTTGGTTATGTTCTGTAGATTCACAATGTATCTGTTTTCTGTGTCTTTTGGGCTTTTCAAGGCGAGAAAAGGCGTTTGGGGCAGTTTCAGCATGATTTACGCATGGGAAAGCTGATTTACCTGTATTATTCATTTACAAGCAATTTTTCCACAAAATATTGCTTATTCTTGTTAGAATTGAGTCGAAACATGATGTTTCAACACGATATAATGAGTTTTGGTTATGTTCTGTAGATTCACAATGTATCTGTTTTCTGTGTCTTTTTGGCTTTTCAAGGCGAGAAAAGGCGTTTGGGGCAGTTTCAGCATGATTTACGCATGGGAAAGCTGATTTACCTGTTTTCTTCAATTTGAAGCAATTTTTCCACAAAATATTGCTTATTCTTGTTAGAATTGAGTCGAAATATGATGTTTCAACACGATATAATGAGTTTTGGTTATGTTCTGTAGATTCACAATGTATCTGTTTTCTGTGTCTTTTTGGCTTTTCAAGGCGAGAAAAGGCGTTTGGGGCAGTTTCAGCATGATTTACGCATGGGAAAGCTGATTTACCTGTATTCTACAATAAGAAGCAATTTTTCCACAAAATATTGCTTATTCTTGTTAGAATTGAGTCGGAACATGATGTTTCAACACGATATAATGAGTTTTGGTTATGTTCTGTAGATTCACAATGTATCTGTTTTCTGTGTCTTTTTGGGCTTTTCAAGGCGAGAAAAGGCGTTTGGGGCAGTTTCAGCATGATTTACACATGGGAAAGCTGATTTAACTCTTCTGTCCATTCAGAAGCAATTTTTCCACACAATATTGCTTATTCTTGTCAGAATTGAGTCGGAACATGATGTTTCAACACGATATAATGAGTTTTGGTTATGTTCTGTAGATTCACAATGTATCTGTTTTCTGTGTCTTTTTGGGCTTTTCAAGGCGAGAAAAGGCGTTTGGGGCAGTTTCAGCATGATTTACGCATGGGAAAGCTGATTTACCTGTTTTCTTCAATTTGAAGCAATTTTTCCACAAAATATTGCTTATTCTTGTTAGAATTGAGTCGAAACATGATGTTTCACCACGATATAATGAGTTTTGGTTATGTTCTGTAGATTCACAATGTATCTGATTTCTGTGTCTATTTGGGCTTTTCAAGGCGAGAAAAGGCGTTTGGGCATTTCAGGATGATTTAAGCATGGGAAAGCTGATTTACCTGTTTTTTTTCAGTTTGAAGCAATTTCTCCACAAAATATTGCTTATTCTTGTTAGAATTGAGTCGAAACATGATGTTTCAAGACGACATAATGAGTTTTGGTTATGTTCTGTAGATTCACAATGTATCTGTTTTCTGTGTCTTTGGGATTTTCATATAGAAAAGGTGTTTGGGGCAGTTTCAGCATGATTTACGCATGGGAAAGCTGATTTACCTGTTTTGTCCATTCAGAAGCATTTTTTTCCACAAAATATTGCTTATTCTTGTTAGAATTGAGTCGGAACATGATGTTTCAACACGATATAATGAGTTTTGGTTATGTTCTGTAGATTCACAATGTATCTGTTTTCTGTGTCCTTTGGGGCTTTTCAAGGCGAGAAAAGGCGTTTGGGGCAGTTTCAGCATGATTTACACATGGGAAAGCTGATTTACCTGTTTTCTTCAATTTGAAGCAATTTTTCCACAAAATATTGCTTATTCTTGTTAGAATTGAGTCGAAACATGATGTTTCAACACGATATAATGAGTTTTGGTTATGTTCTGTAGATTCACAATGTATCTGTTTTCCGTGTCTTTTCGCTCTTCACAAGGCGAGAAAAGGCGTTTGGGGCAGTTTCAGCATGATTTACGCATGGGAAAGCTGATTTACCTCTTGTCCATTCAGAAGCATTTTTTCTTCAAAATATTGCTTATTCTTGTTAGAATTGAGTCGAAACATGATGTTTCAACACGATATAATGAGTTTTGGTTATGTTCTGTAGATTCACAATGTATCTGTTTTCTGTGTCTTTTTGGGCTTTTCAAGCAGAAAAGGCGTTTGGGGCAGTTTCAGCATGATTTACGCATGGGAAAGCTGATTTACCTGTTTTGTCCAATTCAGAAGCAATTTTTCCACAAAATATTGCTTTATTCTTGTTAGAATTGAGTCGAAACATGATGTTTCAACACGATATAATGAGTTTTGGTTATGTTCTGTAGATTCACAATGTATCTGTTTTCTGTGTCTTTGTGGGCTTTTCAAGGCGAGAAAAGGCGTTTGGGGCAGTTTCAGCATGATTTACGCATGGGAAAGCTGATTTACCTGTTTTCTTCAATTTGAAGCAATTTTTCCACAAAATATTGCTTATTCTTGTTAGAATTGAGTCGAAACATGATGTTTCAACACGATATAATGAGTTTTGGTTATGTTCTGTAGATTCACAATGTATCTGTTTTCTGTGTCTTTGGGGGCTTTTCAAGGCAGAAAAGGCGTTTGGGGCAGTTTCAGCATGATTTACACATGGGAAAGCTGATTTACCTGTTTCTCTTGTCAATTTGAAGCAATTTCTCCACAAAATATTGCTTATTCTTGTTAGAATTGAGTCGAAACATGATGTTTCAACACGATATAATGAGTTTTGGTTATGTTCTGTAGATTCACAATGTATCTGTTTTCTGTGTCTTTTTGGGCTTTTCAAGGCGAGAAAAGGCGTTTGGGGCAGTTTCAGCATGATTTACACATGGGAAAGCTGATTTACCTCTTATCTACAATAAGAAGCAATTTTTCAACAAAATATTGCTTATTCTTGTTAGAATTGAGTCGGAACATGATGTTTCAACACGATATAATGAGTGTTGGTTATGTTCTGTAGATTCACAATGTATTTGTTTTCTGTGTCTTTTGGGCTTTTATGAGAAAAGGCGTTTGGGGTAGTTTCAGCATGATTTACACATGGGAAAGCTGATTTACCTGTTTTCTTCAATTTGAAGCAATTTTTTCCATAAAATATTGCTTATTCTTGTTAGATTTGAGTCCAAACATGATGTTTCAACACGATATAATGAGTTTTGGTTATGTTCTGTAGATTCACAATGTATCTGTTTTCTGTGTCTTTTTGGGCTTTTCAAGGCGAGAAAAGGCGTTTGGGGCAGTTTCAGCATGATTTACACATGGGAAAGCTGATTTACCTGTTTTCTTCAATTTGAAGCAATTTTTCCACAAAATATTGTTTATTCTTGTTAGAATTGAGTCGAAACATGATGTTTCAACACGATATAATGAGTTTTGGTTATGTTCTGTAGATTCACAATGTATCTGTTTTCTGTGTCTTTTTGGGCTTTTCAAGGCGAGAAAAGGCGTTTGGGGCAGTTTCAGCATGATTTACGCATGGGAAAGCTGATTTACCTGTCTTGTCCATTCAGAAGCATTTTTTCTTCAAAATATTGCTTATTCTTGTTAGAATTGAGTCGAAACATGATGTTTCAACACGATATAATGAGTTTTGGTTATGTTCTGTAGATTCACAATGTATCTGTTTTCTGTGTCTCTTTGGGCTTTTCAAGGCGAGAAAAGGCGTTTGGGGCAGTTTCAGCATGATTTAGGCATGGGAAAGCTGATTTACCTGTTTTCTTCATTCAAAAGCAATTTTTCCACAAAATATTGCTTATTCTTGTTAGAATTGAGTCGAAACATGATGTTTCAACACGATATAATGAGTTTTGGTTATGTTCTGTAGATTCACAATGTATCTGTTTTCTGTGTCTTTTTGGGCTTTTCAAGGCGAGAAAAGGCGTTTGGGGCAGTTTCAGCATGATTTACGCATGGGAAAGCTGATTTACCTGTTTTCTTTCAATTTTGAAGAAGCAATTTTTTCATCAAAATATTGCTTATTCTTGTTAGAATTGAGTCGAAACATGATGTTTCAACACGATATAATGAGTTTTGGTTATGTTCTGTAGATTCACAATGTATCTGTTTTCTGTGTCTTTTTGGGCTTTTCAAGGCGAGAAAAGGCGTTTGGGGCAGTTTCAGCATGATTTACACATGGGAAAGCTGATTTACCTGTTTTTTTTTCAATTTGAAGCAATTTTTCCACAAAATATTGCTTATTCTTGTTAGAATTGAGTCAAAACATGATGTTTCAACACGATATAATGAGTTTTGGTTATGTTCTGTAGATTCACAATGTATCTGTTTTCTGTGTCTTTGTCTCGCCTTTCTTTTCAAGGCGAGAAAAGGCGTTTGGGGCAGTTTCAGCATGATTTACGCATGGGAAAGCTGATTTACCTGTTTTCTTCAATTTGAAGCAATTTTTCCATAAAATATTGCTTATTCTTGTTAGAATTGAGTCGAAACATGATGTTTCAACACGATATAATGAGTTTTGGTTATGTTCTGTAGATTCACAATGTATCTGTTTTCTGTGTCTTTTTGGGCTTTTCAAGGCGAGAAAAGGCGTTTGGGGCAGTTTCAGCATGATTTACGCATGGGAAAGCTGATTTACCTGTTTTCTTGTCAATTTGAAAGCAATTTTTCCACAAAATATTGCTTATTCTTGTTAGAATTGAGTCGAAACATGATGTTTCAACACGATTTAATGAGTCTTGGTTCTGTCGTTCAGATTCACAATGTATCTGTTTTCTGTGTCTTTTTGGGCTTTTCAAGGCGAGAAAAGGCGTTTGGGGCAGTTTCAGCATGATTTACGCATGGGAAAGCTGATTTACCTCTCTTGTCCATTCAGAAGCATTTTTTTCTTCAAAATATTGTTTATTCTTGTTAGAATTGAGTCGAAACATGATGTTTCAACACGATATAATGAGTTTTGATTATGTTCTGTAGATTCACAATGTATCTGTGTTCTGTGTCTCTTTGGTCTTTTCAAGGCGAGAAAAGGGGTTTGGGGCAGTTTCAGCATGATTTACGCATGGGAAAGCTGATTTACCTGTTTTCTTCAATTTGAAGCAATTTTTCCACAAAATATTGCTTATTCTAGTTAGAATTGAGTGGAAACTTGATGTTTCAACACGATATAATGAGTTTCGGTTATGTTCTGTAGATTCACAATGTATCTGTTTTCTCTGTCTTTTTGGGCTTTTCAAGGCGAGAAAAGGCGTTTGGGGCAGTTTCAGCATGATTTACGCATGGGAAAGCTGATTTACCTGTTTTCTTCAATTTGAAGCAATTTTTCCACAAAATATTGCTTATTCTTGTTAGAATTGAGTCGGAACATGATGTTTCAACACGATATAATGAGTTTTGGTTATGTTCTGTAGATTCACAATGTATCTGTTTTCTGTCTTTTTGGGCTTTTCAAGGCGAGAAAAGGCGTTTGGGGCAGTTTCAGCATGACGTACGCATGGGAAAGCTGATTTACCTCTCTTGTCCATTCAGAAGCATTTTTCCATAAAATATTGCTTATTCTTGTTAGAATTGAGTGGAAACATGATGTTTCAACACGATATAATGAGTTTTGGTTATGTTCTGTAGATTCACAATGTATCTGTTTTCTGTCTTTTTGGGCTTTTCAAGGCGAGAAAAGGCGTTTGGGGCAGTTTCAGCATGATTTACACATGGGAAAGCTGATTTACCTGTTTTCTTCAATTTGAAGCAATTTTTCCACAAAATATTGCTTATTCTTGTTAGAATTGAGTCGAAACATGATGTTTCAACACGATATAATGAGTTTTGGTTATGTTCTGTAGATTCACAATGTATCTGTTTTCTGTGTCTTTTTGGGCTTTTCAAGGCGAGAAAAGGCGTTTGGGGCAGTTTCAGCATGATTTACGCATGGGAAAGCTGATTTACCTCTCTTGTCCATTCAGAAGCATTTTTTCTTCAAAATATTGCTTATTCTTGTTAGAATTGAGTCGAAACATGATGTTTCAACACGATATAATGAGTTTTGGTTATGTTCTGTAGATTCACAATGTATCTGTTTTCTGTGTCTTTTGGGCTTTTCAAGGCGAGAAAAGGCGTTTGGGGCAGTTTCAGCATGATTTACACATGGGAAAGCTGATTTACCTGTTTTCTTCAATTTGAAGCAATTTTTCCCTAAAATATTGCTTATTCTTGTTAGAATTGAGTCCGAACATGATGTTTCAACACGATATAATGAGTTTTGGTTATGTTCTGTAGATTCACAATGTATCTGTTTTCTGTGTCTTTTTGGGCTTTTCAAGGCGAGAAAAGGCGTTTGGGGCAGTTTCAGCATGATTTACGCATGGGAAAGCTGATTTACCTGTTTTCTTCAATTTGAAGCAATTTTTCCACAAAATATTGCTTATTCTTGTTAGAATTGAGTCGAAACATGATGTTTCAACACGATATAATGAGTTTTGGTTATGTTCTGTAGATTCACAATGTATCTGTTTTCTGTGTCTTTGGGCTTTTCAAGGCGAGAAAAGGCGTTTGGGGCAGTTTCAGCATGATTTACGCATGGGAAAGCTGATTTACCTGTTTTCTTCAATTTGAAGCAATTTTTCCACAAAATATTGCTTATTCTTGTTAGAATTGAGTCGAAACATGATGTTTCAACACGATATAATGAGTTTTGGTTATGTTCTGTAGATTCACAATGTATCTGTTTTCTGTGTCTTTTTGGGCTTTTCACGGCTATAAAGGCGTTTGGGGCAGTTTCAGCATGATTTACGCATGGGAAAGCTGATTTACCTGTTTTCTTCAATTTGAAGCAATTTTTCCACAAAATATTGCTTATTCTTGTTAGAATTGAGTCGAAACATGATGTTTCAACACGATATAATGAGTTTTGGTTATGTTCTGTAGATTCACAATGTATCTGTTTTCTGTGTCTTTTTGGGCTTTTCAAGGCGAGAAAAGGCGTTTGGGGCAGTTTCAGCATGATTTACGCATGGGAAAGCTGATTTACCTGTTTTCTTCAATTTGAAGCAATTTTTCCACAAAATATTGCTTATTCTTGTTAGAATTGAGTCGAAACATGATGTTTCAACACGATATAATGAGTTTTGGTTATGTTCTGTAGATTCACAATGTATCTGTTTTCTGTGTCTTTTTGGGCTTTTCAAGGCGAGAAAAGGCGTTTGGGCAGTTTCAGCATGATTTACGCATGGGAAAGCTGATTTACCTGTTTTCTTCAATTTGAAGCAATTTTTCCACAAAATATTGCTTATTCTTGTTAGAATTGAGTCGAAACATGATGTTTCAACACGATATAATGAGTTTTGGTTATGTTCTGTAGATTCACAATGTATCTGTTTTCTGTGTCTTTTTGGGCTTTTCAAGGCGAGAAAAGGCGTTTGGGGCAGTTTCAGCATGATTTACGCATGGGAAAGCTGATTTACCTGTTTTCTTCAATTTGAAGCATTTTTTCCCAAAAATATTGCTTATTCTTGTTAGAATTGAGTCGAAACATGATGTTTCAACACGATATAATGAGTTTTGGTTATGTTCTGTAGATTCACAATGTATCTGTTTTCTGTGTCTTTTTGGGCTTTTCAAGGCGAGAAAAGGCGTTTGGGGCAGTTTCAGCATGATTTACGCATGGGAAAGCTGATTTACCTCTTTTCCATTCAATTTGAAGCAATTTTTCCTTCAAAATATTGCTTATTCTTGTTAGAATTGCGTCGAAACATGATGTTTCAACACGATATAATGAGTTTTGGTTATGTTCTGTAGATTCACAATGTATCTGTTTTCTGTGTCTTTGTCTCGCCTTTCTTTTCAAGGCGAGAAAAGGCGTTTGGGGCAGTTTCAGCATGATTTACGCATGGGAAAGCTGATTTACCTGTTTTCTTCAATTTGAAGCAATTTTTCCACAAAATATTGCTTATTCTTGTTAGAATTGAGTCGAAACATGATGTTTCAACACGATATAATGAGTTTTGGTTATGTTCTGTAGATTCACAATGTAACTTTTTACTGTGTCACTTTGGGATTATCAAGGCGAGAAAAGGCGTTTGGGGCAGTTTCAGAATGATTTACGCATGGAAAAGCTGATTTACCTGTTTTCTTCAATTTGAAGCAATTTTTCCTCAAAATATTGCTTATTCTTGTTAGAATTGAGTCGAAACATGATGTTTCAACACGATATAATGAGTTTTGGTTATGTTCTGTAGATTCACAATGTATCTGTTTTCTGTGTCTTTTTGGGCTTTTCAAGGCGAGAAAAGGCGTTTGGGGCAGTTTCAGCATGATTTACGCATGGGAAAGCTGATTTACCTGTTTTCTTCAATTTGAAGCAATTTTTCCACAAAATATTGCTTATTCTTGTTAGAATTGAGTCGAAACATGATGTTTCAACACGATATAATGAGTTTTGGTTATGTTCTGTAGATTCACAATGTATCTGTTTTCTGTGTCTTTTTGGGCTTTTCAAGGCGAGAAAAGGCGTTTGGGGCAGTTTCAGCATGATTTACGCATGGGATTGCTTTTTTATCTTTTTTCTTCAATTTGTAAGCATTTTTTCTTCAAAATATTGCTTATTCTTGTTAGAATTGAGTCGAAACATGATGTTTCAACACGATATAATGAGTTTTGGTTATGTTCTGTAGATTCACAATGTATCTGTTTTCTGTGTCTTTTTGGGCTTTTCAAGGCGAGAAAAGGCGTTTGGGGCAGTTTCAGCATGGGAAAGCTGATTTACCTGTTTTCTTCAATTTGAAGCAATTTTTCCATAAAATATTGCTTATTCTTGTTAGAATTGAGTCGAAACATGATGTTTCAACACGATATAATGAGTTTTGGTTATGTTCTGTAGATTCACAATGTATCTGTTTTCTGTGTCTTTTTGGGCTTTTCAAGGCGAGAAAAGGCGTTTGGGGCAGTTTCAGCATGATTTACACATGGGAAAGCTGATTTACCTGTTTTCTTCAATTTGAAGCAATTTTTCCATAAAATATTGCTTATTCTTGTTAGAATTGAGTCGAAACATGATGTTTCAACACGATATAATGAGTTTTGGTTATGTTCTGTAGATTCACAATGTATCTGTTTTCTTTGTGTTTTTGGGCTTTTCAAGGCGAGAAAAGGAGTTTGGGGCAGTTTCAGCATGATTTCCACATGGGAAAGCTGATTTACCTGTTTTCTTCAATTTGAAGCAATTTTTCCATAAAATATTGCTTATTCTTGTTAGAATTGAGTCGAAACATGATGTTTCAACACGATATAATGAGTTTTGGTTATGTTCTGTAGATTCACAATGTATCTGTTTTCTGTGTCTTTTTGGGCTTTTCAAGGAGAAAAGGCGTTTGGGGCAGTTTCAGCATGATTCATGCATGGGAAAGCTGATTTACCTGTTTTCTTCAATTTGAAGCAATTTTTCCACAAAATATTGCTTATTCTTGTTAGAATTGAGTCGAAACATGATGTTTCAACACGATATAATGAGTTTTGGTTATGTTCTGTAGATTCACAATGTATCTGTTTTCTGTGTCTTTTTGGGCTTTTCAAGGCGAGAAAAGGCGTTTGGGGCAGTTTCAGCATGATTTACGCATGGGAAAGCCGATTTACCTGTTTTCTTCAATTTGAAGCAATTTTTCCACAAAATATTGCTTATTCTTGTTAGAATTGAGTTGAAACATGATGTTTCAACACGATATAATGAGTTTTGGTTATGTTCTGTAGATTCACAATGTATCTGTTTTCTGTGTCTTTTTGGGCTTTTCAAGGCGTTTGGGGCAGTTTCAGCATGATTTACGCATGGGAAAGCTGATTTACCTGTTTTCTTCAATTTGAAGCAATTGTTCCATAAAATATTGCTTATTCTTGTTAGAATTGAGTCGAAACATGATGTTTCAACACGATAGATGGAGTTTTGGTTATGTTCTTGTAGATTCACAATGTATCTGTTTTCTGTGTCTTTTTGGGCTTTTCAAGGCGCTTATGAAAAGGCGTTTGGGGCAGTTTCAGCATGATTTTACGCATGGGAAAGCTGATTTACCTGTTTTCTTCACATTTGAAGCAATTTTTCTTCATAAAATATTGTCACCTTATTCTTGTTAGAATCTGGGAGTCGAAACATGATGTTTCCAACACGATATAATGAGTTTTGGTTATCAGGGCTCTGTAGATTCAGCAATGTATCTGTTTTCTCAGGTGTCTTTTGGGCTTTTCACAGGCGAGAAAAGGCGTTTGGGGCAGTTTCAGCATGATTTCACACATGGGAAAGCTGATTTACCTGTCCTTTCTTTCAATTCAGAAGCAATTTTTCCATAAAATATTGCTTATTCTTGTTACAGAACTTGAGTCTGAAACATGATAGTTTCAACACGATATAATGAGTTTTGGTATATGTTCTGGTAGATTCACAATGTATCTGTTTTCTGTGTCTTTTTGGGCTTCTTCATAGGCGAGAAAAGGCGTTTGGGGCAGTTTCAGCATGATTTACGCATGGGAAAGTTGATTTTACCTGTTCTCTGGTTGTCCATTCAGAAGCATTTTTCTTCAAAATATTGCTTATTCTTGTTAGAATTGAGTCGAAACATGATGTCTCAACACGATATAATGAGTTTTTCTTATGTTTTGTATATTCACAATGTATCTGTTTTCTGTGTCTCGGCTTTTCAAGGCGTAGAAAAGGCGTTTGGGGCAGGTTTCAGCATGATTTACGCATGGGAAAGCTGGATTTACCTGTTTTCTTCAATTTGAAACAATTTTTCCATAAAATATTGCTTATTCTTGTTAGAATTGAGTCGAAATCACGATGTTTCAACACGATATAATGAGTTTTGGTTATGTTCTGTAGATTCTACAATGTATCTGTTTTCTGTGTCTTTTTGGGCTTTTCAAGGCGAGAAAAGGCGTTTGGGGCAGCTTCAGCATGATTTACGCATGGGAAAGCTGATTTACCTCTCTTGTCCATTCAGAAGCAATTTTTCTTCAAAAATATTGCTTATTCTTGTTATGAATTCGAGTCTAAACATGATGTTTCAACACGCTATAATGAGTTTTGCTTATATTCCGTAGATTCACAACGTAGCTGTTCTCTGTGTCTTTGGGGTTTTTCAAGGCGAGAAAAGGCGGTTGGGGCAGTTTCAGCATGATTTACACATGGGAAAGCTGATTTACCTGTTTTCTTAAATTTGGAAGCAATTTTTCCATAAAATATTGCTTATTCTTATTAGAACTGAGCCTAAACGTGATGTTTCAAACACCTATATAATGAGTTTTGCTTATGTTCTGTAGATTCACAATGTATCTGTTTTCAGTGTCAGCTTTTCAAGGCGAGAAAAGGCGTTTGGGGCAGTTTCAGCATGATTTACGCATGGGAAAGCTTGATTTACCTCTCTTGTCCTATTCAGCGATTTTTTCTTCAAAATATTGCTTATCTTTGTTAGAATTGAGCTTCCGAACATGATGTTTCAAATACTCATATAATGAGTTTTGGTTATGTTCTGTAGATTCACAATGTATCTGTTTTCTGTGTCTTTTGGGCTTTTCACAAGGCGAGAAAAGGCGTTTAGGGCAGTTTCAGTACGATTTACGCATGGGAAAGCTGATTTACCTCTCTTGTCCCTTCAGGAAGTACTTTTTCTTCAAAATATTGCTTTTATTCTTGTTAGAACTGAGTCGAAACATGATGTTTCAACACGATATAATGAGTTTTGGTTGTGTTCTGTAGATTCACAATGCTTCCTGTTTTCTGTGTCTTTTTTGGGCTTTTCTACACGAGAAAAGGCGTATTGGGGTGTATTGTACATGATTTACGCATGGGAAAAGCTTGATTTACCTGGTTTCTTCAATTTGAAGCAATTTTTCCACAAAATATTGCTTATTCTTAAAGAATTGAGTCTAAACATGATGTTTCTAAATACGATATAATGAGCTTTGGTTATGTTCTGTAGATTCACAATGTATCTGTTTTCTGTGTCTTTTTGGGCTTTTCAAGGCGAGAAAAGGTGTTTGGGGCAGTTTCAGCATGATTTACACATGGGGAAAGCTGATTTACCTGTTTTCTTTCAATTTGAAGCAATTTTTCCATAAAATATTGCTTATTCTTGTTAGAATTGAGTCGAAACGTGATGTTTCTTACACTATATAATGAGTTTTGGTTATGTTCTGTAGATTCACAATGTATCTGTTTTCTGTGTCTTTTTGGGCTTTTCAAGGCGAGTAAAGGCGTTTCAGGCAGTTTCAGCATGATTTACGCATGGGAAAGCTGATTTACCTGTTCTCTTTGTCCATTCAGAAGCAATTTTTCTTCAAAATATTGCTTTATTCTTGTTAGAATTGAGTCAAAACACATGATGTTTTCAACACGATATAATGAGTTTTGGTTGTGTTCTGTAGATTCACAATGTATCTGTTTTCTGTGTCTTTTTGGGCTTTTCAAGGCGAGAAAAGGCGTTTAAAGCAGTCATAGCATGATTTACGCATGGGAAAGCTGATTTACCTCTTCATCCTTCAATTTGAAGCATTTTTTTCCATAAAATATTGCTTATTCTTGTTAGGAACTGAGTCAAAACATGATGCTTCAACACGATATAATGAGCTTTGTTTATGTTCTGTGCAGATCTCACAATGTATCTGTTTTCTGTGTCTTTTGGGCTTTTCAAGGCGAGAAAAGGCGTTTTGGGGGCAGTTTAAGCATGATCTACGCCTTGGAAATCTGATTTAACTGTTTTCTCAACTTTGAAGCTATATTTCCCCAACATATTGCTTATTCTTGTTAGAATTGAGTCTAAAACTGATGATGTTTCAACACCTATATACGAGTTTTAAGTTATGTTCTGTAGATTCACAATGTATCTGTTTTCTGTGTCTTTTTGGGCTTTTCAAGGCGAGAAAAGGCGTTTGGGGCAGTTTCAGCATGATTTACGCATGGGAAAGCTGATTTACCTCTATTCTACAATAAGAAGCAATTTTTCAAAAAAATATTGCTTATTCTTGTTAGAATTGAGTCGAAACATGATGTTTCAACACGATATAATGAGTTTTGGTTATGTTCTGTAGATTCACAATGTATCTGTTTTCTGTGTCTTTTTGGGCTTTTCAAGGCGAGAAAAGGCGTTTGGGGCAGTTTCAGCATGATTTACGCATGGGAAAGCTGATTTACCTGTTTTCTTCAATTTGAAGCAATTTTTCCATAAAATATTGCTTATTCTTGTTAGAATTGAGTCGAAACATGATGTTTCAACACGATATAATGAGTTTTGGTTATGTTCTGTAGATTCACAATGTATCTGTTTTCTGTGTCTTTTTGGGCTTTTCAAGGCGAGAAAAGGCGTTTGGGGCAGTTTCAGCATGATTTACGCATGGGAAAGCTGATTTACCTGTTTTCTTCAATTTGAAGCAATTTTTCCATAAAATATTGCTTATTCTTGTTAGAATTGAGTCGAAACATGATGTTTCAACACGATATAATGAGTTTTGGTTATGTTCTGTAGATTCACAATGTATCTGTTTTCTGTGTCTTTTTGGGCTTTTCAAGGCGAGAAAAGGCGTTTTTGGGCAGTTTCAGCATGATTTACGCATGGGAAAGCTGATTTACCTGTTTTCTTCAATTTGAAGCATTTTTTTCTTCAAAATATTGCTTATTCTTGTTAGAATTGAGTCGAAACATGATGTTTCAACACGATATAATGAGTTTTGGTTATGTTCTGTAGATTCACAATGTATCTGTTTTCTGTGTCTTTTTGGGCTTTTCAAGGCGAGAAAAGGCGTTTGGGGCAGTTTCAGCATGATTTACGCATGGGAAAGCTGATTTACCTGTTTTCTTCATTTTGAAGCAATTTTTCCATAAAATATTGCTTATTCTTGTTAGAATTGAGTCGAAACATGATGTTTCAACACGATATAATGAGTTTTGGTTATGTTCTGTAGATTCACAATGTATCTGTTTTCTGTGTCTTTTTGGGCTTTTCAAGGCGAGAAAAGCGTTTGGGGCAGTTTCAGCATGATTTACACATGGGAAAGCTGATTTACATGTTTTTGACATTTTGAAGCAATTTTTCCATAAAATATTGCTTATTCTTGTTAGAATTGAGTCGAAACATGATGTTTCAACACGATATAATGAGTTTTGGTTATGTTCTGTAGATTCACAATGTATCTGTTTTCTGTGTCTTTTTGGGCTTTTCAAGGCGAGAAAAGGCGTTTGGGGCAGTTTCAGCATGATTTACGCATGGGAAAGCTGATTTACCTCTCTTGTCCATTCAGAAGCAATTTTTCCATAAAATATTGCTTATTCTTGTTAGAATTGAGTCGAAACATGATGTTTCAACACGATATAATGAGTTTTGGTTATGTTCTGTAGATTCACAATGTATCTGTTTTCTGTGTCTTTTTGGGCTTTTCAAGGCGAGAAAAGGCGTTTGGGGCAGTTTCAGCATGATTTACGCATGGGAAAGCTGATTTACCTGTTTTCTTCAATTTGAAGCAATTTTTCCATAAAATATTGCTTATTCTTGTTAGAATTGAGTCGAAACATGATGTTTAAACACGATATAATGAGTTTTGGTTATGTTCTGTAGATTCACAATGTATCTGTTTTCTGTGTCTTTTTGGGCTTTTCAAGGCGAGAAAAGGCGTTTGGGGCAGTTTCAGCATGATTTACGCATGGGAAAGCTGATTTACCTGTTTTCTTCAATTTGAAGCAATTTTTCCATAAAATATTGCTTATTCTTGTTAGAATTGAGTCGAAACATGATGTTTCAACACGATATAATGAGTTTTGGTTATGTTCTGTAGATTCACAATGTATCTGTTTTCTGTGTCTTTTTGGGCTTTTCAAGGCGAGAAAAGGCGTTTGGGGCAGTTTCAGCATGATTTACGCATGGGAAAGCTGATTTACCTCTCCTCTCCATTCAGAAGCATTTTTTCTTCAAAATATTGCTTATTCTTGTTAGAATTGAGTCGAAACATGATGTTTCAACACGATATAATGAGTTTTGGTTATGTTCTGTAGATTCACAATGTATCTGTTTTCTGTGTCTTTTTGGGCTTTTCAAGGCTAGAAAAGGCGTTTGGGGCAGTTTCAGCATGATTTACGCATGGGAAAGCTGATTTACCTGTTTTCTTCAATTTGAAGCAATTTTTCCATAAAATATTGCTTATTCTTGTTAGAATTGAGTCGAAACATGATGTTTCAACACGATATAATGAGTTTTGGTTATGTTCTGTAGATTCACAATGTATCTGTTTTCTGTGTCTTTTTGGGCTTTTCAAGGCGAGAAAAGGCGTTTGGGGCAGTTTCAGCATGATTTACGCATGGGAAAGCTGATTTACCTGTTTTCTTCAATTTGAAGCAATTTTTCCATAAAATATTGCTTATTCTTGTTAGAATTGAGTCGAAACATGATGTTTCAACACGATATAATGAGTTTTGGTTATGTTCTGTAGATTCACAATGTATCTGTTTTCTGTGTCTTTTTGGGCTTTTCAAGGCGAGAAAAGGCGTTTGGGGCAGTTTCAGCATGATTTACGCATGGGAAAGCTGATTTACCTGTTTTCTTCAATTTGAAGCAATTTTTCCATAAAATATTGCTTATTCTTGTTAGAATTGAGTCGAAACATGATGTTTCAACACGATATAATGAGTTTTGGTTATGTTCTGTAGATTCACAATGTATCTGTTTTCTGTGTCTTTTTGGGCTTTTCAAGGCGAGAAAAGGCGTTTGGGGCAGTTTCAGCATGATTTACGCATGGGAAAGCTGATTTACCTGTTTTCTTCAATTTGAAGCAATTTTTCCATAAAATATTGCTTATTCTTGTTAGAATTGAGTCGAAACATGATGTTTCAACACGATATAATGAGTTTTGGTTATGTTCTGTAGATTCACAATGTATCTGTTTTCTGTGTCTTTTTGGGCTTTTCAAGGCGAGAAAAGGCGTTTGGGGCAGTTTCAGCATGATTTACGCATGGGAAAGCTGATTTACCTGTTTTCTTGATTTAGAAGCAATTTTTCCATAAAATATTGCTTATTCTTGTTAGAATTGAGTCGAAACATGATGTTTCAACACGATATAATGAGTTTTGGTTATGTTCTGTAGATTCACAATGTATCTGTTTTCTGTGTCTTTTTGGGCTTTTCAAGGCGAGAAAAGGCGTTTGGGGCAGTTTCAGCATGATTTACGCATGGGAAAGCTGATTTACCTGTTTTCAATTTGAAGCAATTTTTCCATAAAATATTGCTTATTCTTGTTAGAATTGAGTCGAAACATGATGTTTCAACACGATATAATGAGTTTTGGTTATGTTCTGTAGATTCACAATGTATCTGTTTTCTGTGTCTTTTTGGGCTTTTCAAGGCGAGAAAGGGCGTTTGGGGCAGTTTCAGCATGATTTACGCATGGGAAAGCTGATTTACCTGTTTTCTTCAATTTGAAGCAATTTTTCCATAAAAAATATTGCTTATTTTTGTTAGAACTGAGTCGAAACATTATGTTTCAACACGATATAATGAGTTTTGGTTATGTTCTGTAGATTCACAATGTATCTGTTTTCTGTCGTTTTGGGCTTTTCAAGGCGAGAAAAGGCGTTTGGGGCAGTTTCAGCATGATTTACGCATGGGAAAGCTGATTTACCTGTTTTCTAAAATTTGAAGCAATTTTTCCATAAAATATTGCTTATTCTTGTTAGAATTGAGTCGAAACATGATGTTTCAACACGATATAATGAGTTTTGGTTATGTTCTGTAGATTCACAATGTATCTGTTTTCTGTGTCTTTTTGGGCTTTTCAAGGCGAGAAAAGGCGTTTGGGGCAGTTTCAGCATGATTTACACATGGGAAAGCTGATTTACCTGTTTTCTTCAATTTGAAGCAATTTTTCCATAAAATATTGCTTATTCTTGTTAGAATTGAGTCGAAACATGATGTTTCAACACGATATAATGAGTTTTGGTTATGTTCTGTAGATTCACAATGTATCTGTTTTCTGTGTCTTTTTGGGCTTTTCAAGGCGAGAAAAGGCGTTTGGGGCAGTTTCAGCATGATTTACGCATGGGAAAGCTGATTTACCTGTTTTCTTCAATTTGAAGCAATTTTTCATCAAAATATTGCTTATTCTTGTTAGAATTGAGTCGAAACATGATGTTTCAACACGATATAATGAGTTTTGGTTATGTTCTGTAGATTCACAATGTATCTGTTTTCTGTGTCTTTTTGGGCTTTTCAAGGCGAGAAAAGGCGTTTGGGGCAGTTTCAGCATGATTTACGCATGGGAAAGCTGATTTACCTGTTTTCTTCAATTTGAAGCAATTTTTCCATAAAATATTGCTTATTCTTGTTAGAATTGAGTCGAAACATGATGTTTCAACACGATATAATGAGTTTTGGTTATGTTCTGTAGATTCACAATGTATCTGTTTTCTGTGTCTTTTTGGGCTTTTCAAGGCGAGAAAAGGCGTTTGGGGCAGTTTCAGCATGATTTACGCATGGGAAAGCTGATTTACCTGTTTTCTTCAATTAGAAGCATTTTTTCCATAAAATATTGCTTATTCTTGTTAGAATTGAGTCGAAACATGATGTTTCAACACGATATAATGAGTTTTGGTTATGTTCTGTAGATTCACAATGTATCTGTTTTCTGTGTCTTTTTGGGCTTTTCAAGGCGAGAAAAGGCGTTTGGGGCAGTTTCAGCATGATTTACGCATGGGAAAGCTGATTTACCTGTTTTCTCCATTTTGAAGCAATTTTTCCACAAAATATTGCTTCTTCTTGTTAGAATTGAGTCGAAACATGATGTTTCAACACGATATAATGAGTTTTGGTTATGTTCTGTAGATTCACAATGTATCTGTTTTCTGTGTCTTTTTGGGCTTTTCAAGGCGAGAAAAGGCGTTTGGGGCAGTTTCAGCATGATTTACGCATGGGAAAGCTGATTTACCTGTTTTCTTCAATTTGAAGCAATTTTTCCATAAAATATTGCTTATTCTTGTTAGAATTGAGTCGAAACATGATGTTTCAACACGATATAATGAGTTTTGGTTATGTTCTGTAGATTCACAATGTATCTGTTTTCTGTGTCTTTTTGGGCTTTTCAAGGCGAGAAAAGGCGTTTGGGGCAGTTTCAGCATGATTTACGCATGGGAAAGCTGATTTACCTGTTTTGTTCAATTTGAAGCAATTTTTCCATAAAATATTGCTTATTCTTGTTAGAATTTCGTCGAAGCATGATGTTTCAACACGAAATAATGAGTTTTGGTTGTGTTCTGTAGATTCACAATGTATCTGTTTTTTGTGTCTTTTTGGGCTTTTCAAGGCGAGAAAAGGCGTTTGGGGCAGTTTCAGCATGATTTACGCATGGGAAAGCTGATTTACCTGTTTTCTTCAATTTGAAGCAATTTTTCCATAAAATATTGCTTATTCTTGTTAGAATTGAGTCGAAACATGATGTTTCAACACGATATAATGAGTTTTGGTTATGTTCTGTAGATTCACAATGTATCTGTTTTCTGTGTCTTTTTGGGCTTTTCAAGGCGAGAAAAGGCGTTTGGGGCACCTTCAGCATGATTTACGCATGGGAAAGCTGATTTACCTGTTTTCTCCATTCAGAAGCATTTTTCTTCCATAAAATATTGCTTATTCTTGTTAGAATTGAGTCGAAACATGATGTTTCAACACGATATAATGAGTTTTGGTTATGTTCTGTAGATTCACAATGTATCTGTTTTCTGTGTCTTTTTGGGCTTTTCAAGGCGAGAAAAGGCGTTTGGGGCAGTTTCAGCATGATTTACGCATGGGAAAGCTGATTTACCTGTTTCTTCAATTTGAAGCAATTTTTCCATAAAATATTGCTTATTCTTGTTAGAATTGAGTCGAAACATGATGTTTCAACACGATATAATGAGTTTTGGTTATGTTCTGTAGATTCACAATGTATCTGTTTTCTGTGTCTTTTTGGGCTTTTCAAGGCGAGAAAAGGCGTTTGGGGCAGTTTCAGCATGATTTACACATGGGAAAGCTGATTTACCTGTTTTTTTTCAATTTGAAGCAATTTTTCCATAAAATATTGCTTATTCTTGTTAGAATTGAGTCGAAACATGATGTTTCAACACGATATAATGAGTTTTGGTTATGTTCTGTAGATTCACAATGTATCTGTTTTCTGTGTCTTTTTGGGCTTTTCAAGGCGAGAAAAGGCGTTTGGGGCAGTTTCAGCATGATTTACGCATGGGAAAGCTGATTTACCTCTATTCTCCATTCTGAAGCATTTTTTCTTCAAAATATTGCTTATTCTTGTTAGAATTGAGTCGAAACATGATGTTTCAACACGATATAATGAGTTTTGGTTATGTTCTGTAGATTCACAATGTATCTGTTTTCTGTGTCTTTTTGGGCTTTTCAAGGCGAGAAAAGGCGTTTGGGGCAGTTTCAGCATGATTTACGCATGGGAAAGCTGATTTACCTGTTTTCTTCAATTTGAAGCAATTTTTCCATAAAATATTGCTTATTCTTGTTAGAATTGAGTCGAAACATGATGTTTCAACACGATATAATGAGTTTTGGTTATGTTCTGTAGATTCACAATGTATCTGTTTTCTGTGTCTTTTTGGGCTTTTCAAGGCGAGAAAAGGCGTTTGGGGCAGTTTCAGCATGATTTACGCATGGGAAAGCTGATTTACCTGTTTTCTTCAATTTGAAGCAATTTTTCCATAAAATATTGCTTATTCTTGTTAGAATTGAGTCGAAACATGATGTTTCAACACGATATAATGAGTTTTGGTTATGTTCTGTAGATTCACAATGTATCTGTTTTCTGTGTCTTTTTGGGCTTTTCAAGGCGAGAAAAGGCGTTTGGGGCAGTTTCAGCATGATTTACGCATGGGAAAGCTGATTTACCTGTTTTCTTCAATTTGAAGCAATTTTTCCAAAATATTGCTTATTCTTGTTAGAATTGAGTCGAAACATGATGTTTCAACACGATATAATGAGTTTTGGTTATGTTCTGTAGATTCACAATGTATCTGTTTTCTGTGTCTTTTTGGGCTTTTCAAGGCGAGAAAAGGCGTTTGGGGCAGTTTCAGCATGATTTACGCATGGGAAAGCTGATTTACCTGTTATCTAGAGATTGATGAAATTTTTCAAAAATATATTGCTTATTCTTGTTAGAATTGAGTCGAAACATGATGTTTCAACACGATATAATGAGTTTTGGTTATGTTCTGTAGATTCACAATGTATCTGTTTTCTGTGTCTTTTTGGGCTTTTCAAGGCGAGAAAAGGCGTTTGGGGCAGTTTCAGCATGATTTACGCATGGGAAAGCTGATTTACCTGTTTTCTTCCATTTGAAGCAATTTTTCCATAAAATATTGCTTATTCTTGTTAGAATTGAGTCGAAACATGATGTTTCAACACGATATAATGAGTTTTGGTTATGTTCTGTAGATTCACAATGTATCTGTTTTCTGTGTCTTTTTGGCTTTTCAAGGCGAGAAAGGCGTTTGGGGCAGTTTCAGCATGATTTATTTACGGAAAGCTGATTTACCTGTTTTCTCAATTTGAAGCATTTTTTCCATCAAAATATTGCTTATTCTTGTTAGAATTGAGTCGAAATATGATGTTTCAACACGATATAATGAGTTTTGGTTATGTTCTGTAGATTCACAATGTATCTGTTTTCTGTGTCTTTTTGGCTTTTCAAGGCGAGAAAAGGCGTTTGGGGCAGTTTCAGCATGATTTACGCATGGGAAAGCAGATTTACCTGTTTTTTCCATTTGAAGCATTTTTTTCTTCAAAAAATATTGCTTATTCTTGTTAGAATTGAGTCGAAACATGATGTTTCAACACGATATAATGAGTTTTGGTTATGTTCTGTAGATTCACAATGTATCTGTTTTCTGTGTCTTTTTGGGCTTTTCAAGGCGAGAAAAGGCGTTTGGGGCAGTTTCAGCATGATTTACGCATGGGAAAGCTGATTTACCTGTTTTCTTCAATTTGAAGCAATTTTTCCATAAAATATTGCTTATTCTTGTTAGAATTGAGTCGAAACATGATGTTTCAACACGATATAATGAGTTTTGGTTATGTTCTGTAGATTCACAATGTATCTGTTTTCTGTGTCTTTTGGGCTTTTCAAGGCGAGAAAAGGCGTTTGGGGCAGTTTCAGCATGATTTACGCATGGGAAAGCTGATTTACCTGTTTTGATTTACGATGGGAATATTGCTTATTCTTGTTAGAATTGAGTCGAAACATGATGTTTCAACACGATATAATGAGTTTTGCTATTCTTGTTAGAATTGAGTCGAAACATGATGATTTCACACACGATATAATGAGTTTTGTTATGTTCTGTTTCCATTCACAATGTATTCTGTTTTCTGTGTCTTCAACACGGGCTTTTGGTTATGTTCTGTAGATTCACAAAAAGGCGTTTGTTTTCTGTGTCTTTTGGGCTTTTCAGCAGAAAAGGCGTTTGGGGCAGTTTCAGATTTTACACATGGGAAAGCTGATTTACCTGTTTTCTTCATTTTGAAGCATCTTTGCTTCAAAATATTGCTTATTCTTGTTAGAATTGAGTCGAAACATGATGTTTCAACACGATATAATGAGTTTTGGTTATGTTCTGTAGATTCACAATGTATCTGTTTTCTGTGTCTTTTTTGGGCTTTTCAAGGCGAGAAAAGGCGTTTGGGGCAGTTTCAGCATGATTTACGCATGGGAAAGCTGATTTACATATATTGTCCATTCAGAAGCATTTTTTCTTCAAAATATTGCTTATTCTTGTTAGAATTGAGTCGAAACATGATGTTTCAACACGATATAATGAGTTTTGGTTATGTTCTGTAGATTCACAATGTATCTGTTTTCTGTGTCTTTTTGGGCTTTTCA